>PVKC010008355.1:6349-28302 GCA_004027635.1 Crocidura indochinensis | reverse complement strand
ATTATCATTATTTGCTAGTGAAAAGATTCTGTAACTAAATACAGAGAAAACTCAAGTAAATTTACTGAAGCACATTGGGACTAAAATGAAATTTAATTAAGTTGAAAATGATAAATGAAAAATAGACACAATACCCTTTGTAGCACATGTGTCAAAGCAGAAATGAAAATTAATATTTTTGTATATGACAGTTAAAATTAAACAACTCCTAACATATATGCCTGTGTGAAAAATCAGTATATAATTTACATATTGTTTTGGGGAATACACTAGGATTAGCACAAGACTTACTCCTACTCTGTAGTCCAGAGTCAGTCAGGAAGAGATAATGAAGGTTTTAATATATATTCCAATATTTGGAACTTAGATATTAGAACCATTGGTATCAAATATTGACTACCTGAAATACAAATGTTCTAAGTGTTTAATTAACCTGGAAACAATCATTCAATAATAATATTCACACCAGAGAGGGAGAAAAAATTGCTGTTCTTAAATGTACTAGAATGTTCGGATTTATTCTTACATATAACATTTTTTCCAACTAATTAAGTGGCATCATTGTGAATCTAACATAGATTCTTTCAGAATATATGAGAAAAACATATATGTTTAGAACTGAAAATACTCCAAATATTCAGAAATTGCTTCTGGCTTATTCAGATACTCTCAGATAGCAATCATTGCCACTTCCCCATCTATCCTTTCATATATAACTATATATAATGTATAATATGTCTATATATAATATGTAGTAGATGCTGATGGTGTCAGATCCCAGGCAAGTTAGTGACCTTGCTCAGGTCAGCTTAGGGTGAGATGAAAACAAGCGACAAATGGGAGTGATCTGAATCAAACACCTAGGAAGGAGTCTCAAACTCTTGGCCTTGGGCCCTTAGTGGCCCTCTGTATAACATTTTGTGGCCCTGCCCTAGAGGAATCGTCTTTTTTTTTGTTTTGTTTTAGTTGTTTGGGTCACACACCCCAATGTTCAAGGCTCACTACTGACTTTGCACTCAAGGATCACCCCAGGTGATCACCTCCTGCGGCCCTCAGGTAAATTGAGTTTGAGTCCCCTATCAGGAAGTTTGAACAAACAGAAGGGAAGGGCCTTACTGATCAGGTATGCTTACAGTGCATCAGGTCTGTGAACATGACCCATGTGACCTAGGTGATTTGGGAAAGCATGGGAGGCGGGCTCCTTTGTGACATGTCAGGTATTTGCTCTAATAGGGGCTCCTTTCCTTTCCCCTAGAGAGAGAGAGGATCTCTCCTTTCAGGCCTCTTTTCAGTGGCATATAAATTTGTCATGCTAAAATGGAAATCCCCAAAGGGTCCAATCTTATCCCTTGAGGGCCCAGGTTGCAAACACCCCCCACCCCCCCCACACACACACACATTTTATTATGTTGGAGAGATCCTAAAATGCTCAGGTATTTGGGGAATGAGGGAATCTAAGTGATGCACTATCACGTGGGTCATTTCCCTTAAGCTGGTCTTGGTAAAGTCACGAAGCAGGAATCAATTAGTAACAGAAAGAAAATCAGAACAAATGGCAAAAGGTCAGCTGGGTAACTCGCTCAGATACCGTTGGAGGGGATCCTCATTGACAAATCAGTTTCTAAGCTCGTTTTCAAGTATTGATTGATTTAGCGATGCTATTTTCTATAGCCCCAGAGTCACTGATATGGTAAAAACATTGTTCCTGTAAAGCATGCATGCATACTTTGTCCACTGTTATCAGGTCCAGGACTTGACTGTTTTGCACAACTGCCTCAGCCAAGGAGGTGATCTGTCTTTGGGGGAGTCAGGTGGTGGAGGTACAGTTATTCTTCTGCAGCCGCTTCAGTTGGTCTTCACTCTTTCTATGTCCTCTCTACTTTCTTTCTCCGTGGAAAGGATAGGAAGGAGAGGAATATAGGAAAAGATTGGAAGGTGGGGAGAAGTTATAGAAAGGTTGTTCCATTGAAATTCTGGGACTACTGGACATCCAGTGTCCCTAGAGGGACAACTTGAGAGCTTGTTCCATTAAAACCCGCTGATGATTACAGAGACAAAGTCCCTTAAGTGAGCATCTGCAGGTCCAGTTCCTCTCTGAAATGCAGGGACCTGCCTGTCTGAGGTGCAGCATTCACTGAGCCCCAACTTGGGCACCAGATGAAGTAGACGCTGGTGGTGTCAGGTCGGCTTAGGGTGGGTAGAAAATAGAGGACTGGAGTGAACTGAATCAAACCTACAGAAGTGAATACAGTGAGACAATTATTTATTACGAAGGGAGAAGAGAAATTTAAACAGTTATACAGCCAATAGAATTTACCTGGTCAGGAAGATTGAATAAAGGGAAAGGAAAGTTCTATATGGTCAAGTGAAATTGCAGTGTGACAAGTCTGCAAACGTGGCCTATGCACTAGGAAAATGTGACCCAAGTGACTGGAGAAAGCACAGGTAGTGGGCTTTATTGTGACATGCGGGGTGTCTGATCTAACAGGTGCTCATCTCTCTCTCTCTCCCTCAGCTGGGAAGGAGGACTTTGGCCTTCAAGGTGAGAATTTGCACTGCAGCAATCAATGGGTTCCCTATTTTTCTCTGAAGGGCCCCACCTACACATACATGCATATAAATATATTATATATAATATAATATAACCATGTGCTACATATAATTATATAATTTATTATTACATATAATTTATGGTTATACTATATACTATATTATATATTATGTGGTATATAATTAAATTTATTATATACAGCAATATAAAATATAAATAAATGAAATAAATATTTGTATACAACAAAGTTAATATATAAACTATGTGCTATATATGATATATTATGTAACATAATATATAAAATAAATTTATAATGAAATAAATGTTAAATAAATATATTATATATAATAAGATATAATATGTTTATATGTATAAATTCATATATATATAAGAATATATATATGAAGAATAATGCACACCAGAAGAGTCTGGTCTGTAGCAGCTCAAGACATTGTTAGCTGTCTGTTTTGCTGAGACTTAGCCTACTTTACAGTCTTATTGTGGTGACTTATATTTTGCTTTTGTTTTAGTAATAATCATCAAGTTTTAATAATAATCATCCCTTCAGTTTGAACACAGCCATTCATTCCTCTATGCCATTAAGAGTACTCTATTGTCTCAAATAATCTTCTAACCTGTTAGTGAGACAGTCATCATATTACTTTCACTAAAATATTATTTGGATCACTATCCTTTAAATAACTACACTGATTAGATTCTAATTTCTTCTGTGTTCAGTGGGATGTACAGCAAGTTTTTGATTAAAAATGCAGTACTTTCACAATCATTTGATCAAAAGTTTAAAAGCTAGCATTTAAAAAGAATAAAAATTTAAAAAGAAAAAAAATGAAAAGCTATGTAACCTAACATTAAGGACAGAATTATAATTCAAGGAATAAACTTCTTTTCCAATTTGTTGAAGCATTGACAGTGATAGGGTTTCATGCATGCAATTTTCCACCGACACAGCCACTCCCAGAGTGTCACATTTCCTCCAACGATGTCCCAAGATCCCCGTGAGACTCTTTCAGATACTTCCTGGGAAATAAATTCTGTAGGCTAACTCTGATTCCTACTACTAGATTTTTTTTGTTTTCTTACCATATTTATTTATTTCATAAATTCAGTATATGTCATTATTCATCTGAGTGACTTTCCTGAACATGATGCACTGTAGTTCTATTCACAAAACAGAAAGAAATGAAAGTCATACTAAAAAAAGAAAACAGAAAAAGAAATAAAAACAAGAGGAATTTTGTAAAAAGGAAATGTGAAGCAATGAAGGAAAGAAGGAAATGGGACATTAAATACATATTTGCGTATGTTGGGGAAGGAAAAATATAATTACAACAAGATTTTTAAATAATAATTCTAGAAAACTTGATCAAATTACTGGAAATTTAAAAAAAAATCTTGCAAACTTTTTAACTTACCTTGTAAATTTTGAATTCATAAGTGCTCTGAATAAATATCATAGGCAATGCCCAGTTTTGGGAAGTTTATTTTATCTTCTAATAAAGCTCCATTTTTATATTTAACGTTTCATTATTTCTCCTTAATTCTCTTAACCTTTATTAAAATTTATATTTGTGCTGTTCATTTCATGACAATTTTAAAACGTTTTCTAACAGAATGTCAAATTTCCTCTTAAAAAGACTCACTACAAGTGGAGAAATTTTGAGTGCTGCTCTCTCCCTGACTGCATGTCAGTTCATTCCTGATGATACTCGGTGTTTACAGACCGTCCCTAAGATGAAGAAATCTCGAGAAACTTCGCATTTATTCCAGCCTATCAACACAATTATCTGCTGTGGGCATTTCTCTTCTTCATTACAACAGATTATTTTATTTATTTTGTACTGAATACATTTTTCATATTATGTAAATCTATGTAAGCATAGTGCCTGCTTTATGCCTAAGGAGTCAATAAAATGCATGATTATTTAATAATCTGTTTTCAAAGAACATAAGAACAAATACCACCCTTATCTTAGCCAAAAGACTGAGAAGCGATAATCTGTTTTAGATGACTTTTGTATCATTTGGAGTTTTTCTGTCACAATGTGAACTCCAGTTTGTTCTTTTTTGGTTCCTCCTCACTGTGGTAGTGATGCCTTCTTTCTTCTAAACTTGACAGTTTGTGCGGGAGTGAATCAGTAGATTCTAAAAGTTCTCATTATTAGAATTTTTTCATGACTTTCAAACAGTAACACTGAACTGTGGGAGTGTTGATTGGAAAACCGCAAAGTAGCATTGACTCACCACATATTTTGATTTATGGATACTGATAATGACTTTGCTTACCTGGAAACACTAGTTTCTGACAGATTTCTGAAGATAAGTTCATATTTTACTCTGATAGTTTGTTTAGGTGGCATCCTCTTAATAAAAAGTAGAATGTTACAATACATTTTCAGAATCAATCATCCTCATAGTATTTCTTTTCCTCCCTATTTATTAGTTTATTCAATTATTTATATACCTCTGACTTATGATATGTGTTTTAATATTCATCATTATCATCTACATAGTTATTGGCCATAATTTTAAAATAATCATTTTGTTGTGGTTTATATTTTATTTCACAAATACTTATTCCTTTATATATTATGGCTACATGTGAAATGATATTTGGAGTGAGGATTTTATTATTTCTGAGAAACTTTTTATTTTAGATCTTTTAAATTAATGCTGCAAACAATATCTATATGTATCTTATAAACTGTGCAGGTATAGGCTTGAAAACACTTAGTACAGAGAAAAATACATCAATATATGTTGGCAACTATTGCATATATATATTTATCCTAAATGTAAAACTCATATTTATTTTCAAAGCTAATCAGTGACTGCAAGGACTACTGTTGCTTTGCCCACTTTCAATATTCACCCATTATATTTTTATTCAATATCTGAAATAGTATAGTTCCAGAGTTTTATTTATAACAGTTTCAGAATGTTAGCACATAAGGCTAAAAATATAACTTGAGTATGTATGTATGGGTGACTTTTTACATTTCACATAATATTCTATTAATTTCTAATGACTCATTTAAAGTTTTTAACAATATTCTGGCATTGCATATTTATTCATTTCAGAATTTATTTTGCATCTGCAAAGTTATAAGCATCACTAATTTCACAGTCTTTGTATTGTTTTAATGACTTGAATGCTATGCCATAATTTGAAATGTAGAAAATGTTTTTCTTTATTCTAAAATTTTCAGAAGGACATAAGGTTTGCCAATTAATTCTCTTGGCTTGATTGCCATGTTCCTTTACCACTGAATAGTATTCCATAATATTTCCTACCATGGTTTGTTCAGCTTTTTAGGTATTGCAGAGAAATTTGGTTGTGGGCAACAATTGCATGCAGCCTTATATATAATTATTTGTATGATATCACATTTTAATCTTCATTTCTCTGACACATATACATAGACCATACTTTACTATAGTAGTTTTATTGGGACTATATTGAGAACAATATTGGAAGAATTTACATTTATAGTAGCAAATTTTATACACATAAACCAATATTATTTTACACAGTAATTGTAGCATATCTCGTGGCTTATAAAACAGGTTTAAATATTAATAACATTAAATTCAATTTACTGAAAATGCCAGTACATTGATTTTTCTTCAACAAAATATTTAATTCATTGGAAAGCTATGAGATTTAGTTTTTTAGAATAGATGATTATAAATTATGCCCTAGAGATAATATAGCATCAAATACTTTCAATCTATGAATGAACATTTGGTCAACCAGATGTATGTTCATAGAAATTTGTGTTCTAAAATCACTTACATTGTAGCCACAGGTAACTTTCAAAGAATTTAAATTAGTATTACTTGTAATATTAGTTGATCTAAGAGAGTCTCATGGAGATTAGAGTTACTCGGGATATCTTGAAGAAAATGAGATTTAAATTATTCAAATAAAACTACCTCTCTGGAGTTTTATGTTTCCTACTTGACGTACTCCTGATTGCCTTAAGCACACATGACACATTTATTCATTCATACATTTCTATGATGTGCATTTATTTTATAAGCAAGACATTTTCAAAAGTCTTCATGGTCATTTTGCCCGTTTCCAGAAGTGACAGGGATGATCACTTTTACCCTGTTTGTGCTCTAATAAGCAGCTAGCTCCCAAAATTGAACCTGAGGTCACTGTATTCTATACATGCCCGTTAGCTCTCAGAATTATATGACTAACAAAATGTGTGATCCACGTACATGTCAGATTCTAAAAAAATGGAAGATTAGTGAGCATCTGACTAGTTGGAATTTCATATAAATAGTAAATGACATTGCAAGTGTTGTCTTTCTTGTCTCGACATTTAAAGTTTAAATAAGAAGTAATAGCTTGGAGAGATAGCTTGGAGGTAAAGCCTTTGCCTTGTATGCAGAAGGACGGTGGTTCGAATTCAGACATCCCATATGGTACCCAAGTCTGCCAGGGGTGATTTCTGAGCGTAGAGCCAGGAGTGATCCCTGAGCGCTGCCGATTGTGATCCCCCAAAATTAGAAGTAATAGAGTTATTTTTAAAATTATTAATTCACAAAATTATGTGAATTAGCAATAAATATACTTTCATATACAAGGAAATAAAGTTTTATGTCAAAATGGTATAGCAGTTCCCTTAAATATTTATTTATAATTAACTCCAAGAGTAAACATGAACTGTTAAACAATCTTTTTACATTTCAAGAATAAGATTGAATCTCAAAAGGTCACTTAAAAGTCTCTTCAACATTTGTTAATTATAACAATTTAGCTAATATTTCAATTATCAAATGCTGTTTAGATACAGCTTCATAACTGAAGAGAGAAGTTATTTTAAATGCTCTTCTTATCCATTTACTATAGAAGAACAATATAACAATAAGTATATTACCACACAAAAAAGAGATAGCTTTATGAAGCATTGAGAAGAATGTAAATGCTTAACATCTAAAAAAAACTAAAATAATTACAAAACTTAGAAAACAAATATAATACTACCAGACAGAACATAAAATAGATGATATAACCAATGCAACTATTTGAACTTCATTTTAATTTAATCATCAATTTTAGTAGAATATATTTACATGTACATATGTAAAGAAAGATGTACCTACAAATGTTAGACTTTCTCACAAGTGTTTTGTCATAACTATGACTAAAATCTATGAGCAATTTACACATATTTTTGTATAAATATGATTTGATATCTCTTAATTGGGAATATTTAGGAAACTACTGAATTAAATTATTAATGCATTTGGTATTGATTATTAACAGGTATTTATTAGCATTAACTGCTCTCAAATATACATTTATTGCTTCAGTACAAATGCAATATTTATACACTATGCATGAGACATTCATTCAGCCCAAAAGCCTATTAGCATTTGTCATAATTGGTCATTTTAGTTTTATAGTTGACTTGTAGTAAAACATGTTATAACTTTTTTTATAATGGACCATGATGATGTTTGCTTTTCCCATTAAGGTGTATATGTAATTGTGGGGATTTTTTTTGTCTATTTATATTAGTTTCCTTGATTTACTCTCATTAAGTTTAAATTTATTTCTAAATTTGTAGATCTAACATTTCTCAAAGAAGGTGAGGGATGACCTAGTGAGTTTCACAATAATGAAAGACCTTGGCAGTAACCCTGGATATAATTGGGGCAGTGGGAGATAATTTGATTAATAATGGTAGATTTTGAAAAACTCGGATGCAAATAAAAGTTCTTTGGCTAAACATATATTTCTGTTATTCAAATATTGCCCTGTTTGTATGCATGATTATAATATATTTTTTCTGTATAAGTTTTATAATCATATGATAGAAACATTCATATGGATGAAATCAAGTTAAATTTAATCTATATATAAATGGTATCTTTATTTTTCTAAAATGTCACTTTAATCACCAAAATTATGAAAATGCTTCACATGTATTAAAAAACTCATTCACTTTTGCTATCTTACATTTATAAGAATGATATATATTAGACGTAGATTACACCCAGATTTTAGTTATTATAGAAAGTGCTGCAAGGAAGACAGGGCTTCTCTTTCTCAAGTTTCAATTAACACTGCCCCAAACTACCTGGCCATACCAGATAGCCTATCTGTAAAGGACAATAGGGAGCAATAGGTGGGTACCTTAGACATCAGGCAGTTATTTTAAAGATCACAGAAGCAGGAAACTACTCATTCCCTCCCTATATAAATTGGCTTGTGATCTTTGGTGGGTTGATTTCTCTGGGAGATTGCCCTGACAGGTCAGTTTGGGGCTTGTGGCTGAAGGAATAAAATTTTGTTTTGCTTTACTCCAATTGAATGGTCTTGGGGCCGGGCGGTGGCGCTGGAGGTAAGGTGCCTGCGTTAACCTAGGACAGACCGCGGCTCCATCCCCCGGTTCCCCATATGATCCGCCGGTTCCCCATATGATCCCCCGTGCCTGCCAGGAGCGACTTCTGAGCGAATAGCTAGGAGTAACCCCTGAGCGTCACCAGGTGTGACCCCCCCAAAAAACAAACAAACAAAAAAACCAATTGAATGGTCTTGTCTTTGGATTCCAGACCCTAACACCACTAAGACCTGTTTTACACAGACAACATTTATATCATTTTTTCTCTTTCTTTCTTTCTTTTTCTTTTTTTTTTTTTTTTTGGAGCCACACCAAAGACTTACTTCTGATTGTGTCTCTAACACTCAGAACTTATTCCTGATGGTATTGGGAGGTTGGAATGTCTGTGATTGAGTACAGGACAATTGCATGCAAAAAAAGCAACAATCCCATTATACTATTGCTCTCTGGTCCTAATCTAAATCATTTTATACATACAATTTTAGAAATAAAATTACTGTTTTTGCTTAAATTCAGTGTAGAAATAAGAGAGTAAGTAGAGAAATATAGTGAATCAAGATAATTGCACACATGTACAAGGGAGACACAATAAGAAGTTCAGATAATGTTTGGCACTTGATTTCAGTAAACATATTAATAAAAGACAATGAATTGGGAGCCGGGAGGTGGCGCTGGAGGTAAGGTGCCTGCTGCCTTGCCTAGGACGTACCACGGTTCGAACCCCCGGTTCCCATATGGTCCCCTGTGCCTGCCAGGAGCGACTTCTGAGCGCATAGCCAGGAGTAACCCCTGAGCGTCACTGGGTTGGCCCAAAAGCCAAAAAAAAAAAAAAAAAGACAATGAATTGTGAAGCAAAGATTAGAGAAAAGAGAAGGCATTTCAAGGGGTTACAAGCTCAGGGAAGATAAAAATATAGGCGATACAGAGGGTAAGGTTTATGTGTAGTTTTATGTGTGCAGATCTATTTTTTATTTTTATTTTTATTTTTTTTGTGCAGATCTATTTTAGTGAATATAGTGCCTCTTCATGCCCACATGTTTTTGCTGAAGAGATGATCTTGGTCATTCCTAATATCCAAAGTTTCTAATTGTTGGAAATGAAGACATCCAAGAAATGCATAAATTTAGCAAGAGAGTTGATGGTTCAAAAGGAGAGGAAGAAAATATGTAGATCAGGACTCTTGATTCTTCAATCAATCACCAGAATATCTGACATTTCAGGTGACCTCCCCATGAATAGGAGTACACTAAGTATTCTTGCCCTGCCCCTTCCTGGGGGAGGATGATCTAAAGAGACTTTTATAATAGATTCCTCTTCCATATATACCCCCTTTTGAGATGTTTAGCATAAATGCTTGTTTAGCATTGAATATGTATTTGCCTGTTGGTGACTAGCTTTCCTCTCTGGTTGATTGTCCCTAAATAAAAAATACTGTACATGAAAGACTGCCAGGGTACTTAGTTAAGGAATCTAGAAGCCCCCTGGCCACATGCTTTTCTTTATTATGTCTGTCTTGTTTCTGAAATACTCAGTGCCCAGACTTCAGGCCTGTTCGCCTGGGGCTGGATCCTGGAAGTAAGGCATAGATATTTTATTATAGTGGGATATTTGGACTTCATTGGTAAATGTGGTATGTTTTACCTCTAAAACAAACATTAATATTCTTGTAAACTAATACTGCATCACTAAAACTGTTTTCAAACTAAAAAAAAATTTGGGGTGATATTTTTCAGATAAAATGAGCTCTAAGAAGATTTTTCTGCATATGGAAATATTCATATGCTGGCAATTTTTCTAATTGAAGTACTATGATTACACAGTTACAAATATAAATATATTGAATTGCATATGTACATTGTACATTGATCCAACAATTCCTTCACCAGTGTCCACTAGCTCCCACCAATGTCCCCAATTTTATTTCCCACCAGAGTCTGCTTCTATGGCAGACACTCTTCAATTATTAATGTTCCCTCTTCAAACTTATTTTCATAATGATCCAGTGTCAGGCTTCCTACTGAAAAACAGTTCTCCTGTTCTTTGTTTTTATTGCCATTAGGCATTTGAAGTTCCTCTACAAAGTTTCTTTATATTCCATTTATCATTTATTTAGCAAAGCAACAAATTTTTGAGACAATATTGCATTTATTTGCAAAGGAAAGACACAGAGACAAACATAGTAAGAAAACTCAGGCAACTTCTGTCTGATATCTGCTATTTCTGCATAGGTGCCATTCCAGGTCACAGATTTCTATTTCTTGTGTAGCATGTGATTACATCATTATTCTATAAGAGGAAGATGGATTGGTGGAAGTGAGAATAAACTATCTTTTTTGTTTGTTTGTTTGTTTTGTCACACCCGGCAGCACTCAGGGGTTACTCCTAGCTCTACGCTCAGAAATTGCTCCTGGCAGGTACGGGAGACCCTATGGGATGCCGGGATTCAAACCACCATCCTTCTGCATGGAAGGCAAACACCCTACCCCCCATGCTATCTCTCGGCCCATGAATAAATGATCTTGAAGGCTCTTGTAGGCAAGTACAAGTCTAGTGACCATTGCTGTAGGTCACAAAGTGTCCAGAGGATTCAACCATGAGCCAAGGAAAACAATGATCATCAATTGTTAAAACAGCATTCTGCCATACTTGGTTGGAAACAGTGTTCTCCATCTTTATCAGCTGATTGCTAAAATGCATCCTGAGCAGTTCTCTTATTCTTTGTTCCCCGATTAGAAGGTTCATTTTTGAATCTGTTCTTCCAGGCTGTCTGACTTCTCTCAAAATAATACTCTCCAAATCGATCCAAATCACATGACTATATTTTCTTATGATGACGTATTCTGTTGTGTACATGTGCCACCATTTCCCTATTCAGTCATCTGTTAGTGGACATTAGCATTGTTTCCATATTTTGGCTATTGTTTATAATGCTGTGATGAACATAGAGTGCAAATCTCTTCCGCATTGCACTTTTTTGGACTTGGGGTCTATTGACCCGGTGGAACTCCTGGGCCTTATGGTAGCTCAATTACTTTTTGAGAAATACCCATATTGTCTTCCAAAAAGACCAGAACTGTCAACATTCACACCAGAAGATAATAAGGGTCTATTTTCTGCAACATCTTTGCACATAGTTGTTATAATTTTATGATAATTTCCAGTGTCTGTGGTGTAAGTAGATATCACATTGATTTTTTGATTTACATATCCCTGATGATTTTTGGTATAGAGCATTTTTTCATAACTCCTTTTCTTGCATGAATGATTGATAAGTAATCTATCCTGGTCTCTGTGTTGTCTTTATAATCTGGTCATCTTTTACTTTGAGGGACAGAGAATTCAGAGTTTAATGCAGTCCCACTAATTTATCTTTGCTTCCACTTGTTTGGTTAGTGCTGTTTAGTCTTTAAAGGTGCCTGAGCTTAAATATCATGTTGCTAATGTAGTCTGGTTAGATATCCCAAATCCATTTTATATGACTATTCTTAATAATATCTTTATTTAAGCACCATGATTAAAGAAAGTTCATAGTTAGGTTCCAGTAATCCCACAAGAGTGTATCTTTCCCACCAGAAATGCTCTCTATTTCCTGATTGCCCCAAATACTGCCTGTGTTTGGGACAATCATTCTATTCTCTCTATCCCTATTATTATCATGGTACTTGTTAATATAGTTATTTTACTAATTGCATCACTAATCTTTGTGGTGAGTTTCATATCGTGGGCTGGTCATTCTGGACCCCATCTCTCTTGTCTCTAGGTATAATTAACATATTGTCTTTTAATTTTCATAAATCCCACAGAGGGGTGAGGCTTTTCTGTGTATATCTTTCTCCCTCTGACTCATTTCACTCAGCGTAATATTCTTCATTTCCATACATGTATAGGCAAATTTAATGATTCCATTTTTCCTAACATCTGCATATAATTCCTTTATGTAGATGTACCTCAGTTTCGTTGGTCACTCATCTTTTGTCAGGCACCTGACTAATTTCTATATCTTGGTTATTATAAATAGCACTGAAATGAATGTAGAAGTGCAGAAGGCATTTTCTTATCTTGTGAATTTTGTTTTTTTTTCTGTAAATATAAGAAACAGCATTTAGCACATGCTACCAAGGGGAAAAGTCATTTTAATCTTTTTGAGATTTATCATTTATTTATTTGTGGGGGACACATTTTTTTCCTTGAAGTCACCACTGTTTGTGCTGCTGCTGCCAGCTTCCTTGGTGCAACTACTACTGAAGGAGAATATCCACTTTTTTCTTGGAAATAATGTATTTCTTGCTTCTTCCTGATCACCAACTGGTGGTCTCTTCCTCTTGGAAAAACTTACTTTGCCAGTGGTCTCTTCAAGATTATCATTATTTGGATATAGTACAGTATAAAGGGGAAAGACAAATGTGAAATAAGGGAGGCAAGGATCTCTAGAATAAAGATACATAAGTGATGTTAAAGAAAGAAAGATCTAAATATGCAAACACGATGCCATAATGAGATGTAAACTAACAACCAATTTTAAAAAACACTTATTATGATGGCAGGCTGGAGCAGGAGATGGTGGCATGGATGAATTTTGGGAAGATTGGTGGAGGGAGGTTGATACTGGTGATAAGATGAGAGTTGAAATATAAAGTTTTAAACTAAATAGGAATAAATTCTAAACCACAATGCTTTAAGTAATAATTATTTAAGAACAAAGATGATCATTAATAGTTTTCAATAATCTTGGAAAAAGACTTTTTCTTCATTGTTTGGAGGGCAAAAGGTTTCATCATCATGAACTATCTCATTTTTGTTTTGTTTTTCTCTTGAAACATTCACTTGGATACTCACCTCAAAAATTCAGGGGGCATGGTGTTGTTTTTGAAGATGTGAGGGGAACCAAGCTCTACTGTTTCTTTTTCTTCTTCAAGCATTTTGTCTCTTCATTCTTCAGCCTTCTAGAACTTTTGCATCTGCTTCTTTTGTCTGAACCATTGACTCCTACATGGCATCCAGATTATTCTATGGAATCGCTCCCATTTTATAGAAGGGCAGTAATGTCTCAATTTGCTCTCAAAGTTTCTCCACAAATATTCCATCACAAACATTTTTGGTCACCACAGCAAAGCAACAAATTTTTGAGACAATATTGCATTTATTTGCCAGTTATCAGCAGAGGCAGATTTTTTTCTTGGCAGCTGTTCTATTAATTAAAGCAGAGGGGAAAAATGAGACCAATTTTTTTTTTCGTCTTTTCTCTTGTCTTCAAGATTCTGAAAATATGCTGGACCCTGGGAGTCACTAGACACTAAGTCTGGCATGCAGTTTTCTCATTTCTGCTCTCACGTATTCTTGTGTTTTATTAGCTTGTACTTTCCTTTGTACTTTTAAGTTCCGTAAATGCCCTCAACATTTTTCCTCAGAATTCCTCATCAAATAAGTCATATACCTGGTTATTGCTCATTACCCTTCAGAAATACCAATGTCCTTTATAATGTGATAGGTTTCTGTGTTATTTTCTCATTGAAATTTTTATTACCTGTATGCCTTTTTTTTGGGGGGGGGTATGGTTATAGAGATAGTTGAGTAGTTAAAATGTCAGTTTATCTTTTCTGTGAGATGATGAAAAGAGGAAAACAAAGGTAGAATTAGCAGTCATGTACTTTGGGAGAATTCTGGCCCGAGAGCCAAATTATTCAGTTTTGAATATAGCATCCTTATATTCATAATTCTTATTTATTGCTTTTGGGACACACCCGATGATGCTCAGGGTTTACTCCTGGCTCTGCACTCAGAAGTCACTCTTGGCAGTCTTAGGAAAGGGGGAATATTATGGGATTCCAGGAATTGAACCTGGGTAAATTCTGGATTAGCTACATTCAAGGTAAATGCCCTAGTGCTGTACTATCTCTCTGTCCTCTGTAATTCTTATTTTTGATGATGCAATCTTATTCTCTCTAAAAGAATCCTTGAGAAACGTATAGCTATAAGCCATATTTTTATTATTACATGAAGTTGCTTTATTCTTAGCATGAATAAGAGTTTTTCTGCCTTGATTCTTTATCTTTATTATCTTGATTCTTTGCTTTGCTATAACATTATTGGTAGAATTTGAATATTTGAAATTACATATGCAAATAAAATTAATTTTCATGAAATAAACAAGAACTTTATTTTTATAAAAAAAAATATATCAGGGCCAGAGAAATAGCATGGAAGCAAGGCATTTGCCTTGCATGCAGGATGGTGGTTCAAATCCCGACATCCCATATGTTCCCCCAAGCCTGTCAGGAGCGATTTCTGAGCGTAGATTCAGGAGTAACCCCTGAGCGCCGCTGGGTGTGACCTTCTCAAAAAATATCATATCATTATATATAAATACACATGTTTTGCTATAAACATAAAATTTAAAATATATTGAATTAAGTATATTCTGTATCATATAAATATTTTAAATTTCTATAACAGAAATCAGTACTTTATATTTCAAAAATAAATATTCCCAACAATTAAAATTTATTAAAAAAGGAATATATATATTTGTTTTGTTTTGTTTTTTGGGTCACACCAGCAGTGCTCAGGAGCTACTCCTGGTTCTATGCTTAGAAGTCTCTCCTGGCAGACTTGAGGGACCATATGGGATGACAGAATTCGAACCAACGACCTTCTGCATGCAAGACAAATGCCTTAACTCTATGCTATCTCTCCGGCCCCCAAAAGGAATATTTTTAAATAAAATTTTCTTTCTAGTATTTAATATATCACTAGTATATGTTTATAATACTACAAGGCAATTATATACTAAGCTGCCTTGAAAAATGAAGCTCTCACAATTTAATGTTTAAACAATTAATTTTCTATGGAAAAAGGGAACTTTACCCTGTGTAAGTGTAATTTATCTGCAAACGTGGTCTCATCATCCTTCAGTGCTTTTCTTTCTGAAAATAGAGCATTTAAAAGTTTTTTAATGACATTTTATCTTTTGCTCTATGAAATAAAGACATAAAAGATTGTCAGGTTTGGTGTTTCTTCAGGATAGAACAACTGAAGTATCTATTATGACTCTAAATTATATATGTTTCTATTTAGTATATTATTTAATATTACATATTATAATAATAATATCAAAAATGTTTTGAAGTATGAGTCTACCATTGCCAATAGCACTTGATCATATAATTCTGTTATAGAAGAACAGAACTCTGGTTTCATATGGACTAGAAAAATACCAATATATCCTAAGGTTAAGCAACTTTAGTCTTAACAGAATATTTTTGAGCTTTGAAATATGGACTTTCTTGAGACATATTTTTATTCCTATATTTTTAATAAGTGTCTGATCAACCTTTATACTTGTATTAGATTCTTTGATATAATAAACTAGAGTTACAGTTAATCTGAGAGGAAGTTATCTTTACCATCAATCATACTCCATTTTAATTCCTTCCTGCCTTAGATTATATTTTGATGCTGTTTTATATTTGGAGATGATGCCAATTGGTTAAAAAGCTTGAAAGTTATAGAGAAAGTACTTTTCACATGAGAAGGAAATGATTTGGGAGAAATCTGAATTTATTTGTGTCAACATCATATGTCAAAATTCTAACACCCACGACCTGAGAAGGTGACTGTATTTGAAACTAAAGTATTTCTGAAGGGAATTAATAAAGTGAAGGGACAAAGATAGATTAGAATTTAATCTCACTAGTATTCTGTAAGAAGATATGCGGACACAGACACATGCAGACAGAAATCCGAGTGAATACAAAAGAAGATGATCGGCTATGAACTAGAGAAAGATATTGCAAGGGATCAATCTTACTTCTTAGAAATCCCTGTGATGCTGGTGCACATGGAACCCCTTAAGGTGAATATTCCAGGGATTCTCTTTAAGGCAAAAACTATGGAGACTCTGCTCCAGAGAATGGAAAGGATAGCACAAAAAGGGACATCGTCTACCTCTGATCACAGAGTTCTGGTTAAAGGAGATAATACTTATCAATGCTATGGGATATCTAAGTCTCAAAGCTTATGCTTTGCTCCCACTAGATATGTCTCTGCTAAGTCCTGCTAGATGTATCCTAGTTCCTCTTGCCCTATATAAGCATGTTCTAATGGAACAAAATGTGTCTGTCTTCAGTCTTGGATTTCTTCTCTCCCAGTCATCAGCTGTGGGCAACAAACCCGGTTTGGAATGTACTGGGAAGATGGAAAGTCATCCTTTCTGATTGCCAGAATTATGTAAAAAATTTATATTTCAAGTCAATAAGCATGTGATTCTATGATAGTATGTTTAGAAAATTAATAAAATATAATGTAATATATAAGCTGTTATAGTTTATGTTTAATGAAGGTAATAAATACATAAAATACTTTTTTTTAAAAAATATCATTTTAACAGCCTATAAATAAAATTAAAAAAAATCTCTCAAGTATCAAAATAACTTGCAAAATCCAATAATATTATAATAGTGATGAGATATTTTAAATTTATGCAGTCCCTTGTAAATCCTGTTGGATTTAAATGTATTAAACTAATTATTTAGTATGATGCAGATCACCATAACTGAGAAACTGACAAAATATTTATGAACTTAGATAACATTTTAAAGCTGTTTGTTAATAAATATTTGTTACATAAGTGATAATTATTAAAACTATAATAAAATAGCACCTCCTTCATATATAAATCGAAGGAAAAGAAGTATATGAAGAAGATGAATTACTATTCCAACATGTCAGGATACTAAATAAGAGGAAATATATTTCTTCTTACACTAAGCATTTGTCTGAAAAACTTAGAACTTCATAGAAACTTCCCTCCTTTCTTCTTCCGTCCCTCCCTTCTTTACTCCCTCCTTCATTCCCTCCCTCTTCCTCCTGTTCATTTCTCCTTCCTTCCTTCTTTCTCTTTCCATCTTTCCGACCTCCTTCTTTTCCTCCTTCCCTAATTTCCTCATTTCTTCTTCCTTTTTACTTCCTCATTTTTTTCTTTTCTTCCCTCCTTCATTCCCTCCTTTCTTCTGTCTTTCCCTCCTTCCCTCTCTTCCTTTCTCTAAGTCAATTAAAAAAAGAAGAAAAAAGAACTTCATAGAAAAAGAAGGTCTTGTGATTTCTGAGTTTTTATTGTTATTAGATAAAAAGCCCATTTTCATTCTAAGGTTATGTTTTAACAAAAGGAAAAAACCAATGCATATAGATCCTTGACTGGCCTAAATCCTAGAAAATAAGAAAAGAATAAACAATTGAAGTAAAAGGGGAATAAAGGACAATGATGATACTGATATATGGTTATTATATTGAATTTTAATGACCACTAAATGCTGAAATAAAACTTGACATTTCATATTTTATTATTAGCAATATAATATGTTCATCAAAGACTAAAGATTTTGAAATGACCTATGTGAAAGGAAATGCAAAGTAATGAAAGTAAATGCAAATGCAAGATGGAATCATAAAAGGCTAAAATTTCAATAGAACAAAGTAGTTAGGTATGATTCTCTTAAGAAAGGAAGAAAAATAAAGAAATGGAATAAGAAAATTATTTCCACACCTGGTCCCTGAGGAAAATAATTTCTATATCATATGAATAGTCAGAAAACAGAATGGAAGGAACACTTCTTTTGTTTTGTTTTGCTTATAGTCTAAAATTATCTTTATTCAGAAAATACAAGAGAATTGAGAATTCCATTGCTAAGTAACATATTTCAATTTGGGTTGGTGTGTAGATGATTCCAAAATTAAAGATTATTTATTTTTGTCTCAACCTGGAACACTAAAATTAAATACTTAAATTCAAATCAGTTTTATAGAATTAGCACTTTCATCAAAGCACAGTGAAGAAAGAATACTTTTAAGCATATAGATCTATTCTACATTTCTCTTGATCTGCTTTTATAAATGGATCAAAATACAGAACAACTAGGAGTTCATTGGCAATGGCTGTGGAATAGAAAAAGAATGAGTAAGATACCATTATTACCAGTCCCAAAACAAATTGTTTAATATCTCAGAATTCATTTCTTCACATCTATCAAGGAAGCAACAATATTTTATATAAATTTTAACTTACAAATTATGTAATGCATACAAATACCTCAACAGTTAGTGGCTGCAATAAATACTTAAAAAATGTCTAAACAGTTTGTAATTAAAGTATTATTTTGTCAATGTACTTACTGGAACCAGATTTATATTTTATTGATTCATAAAGTTAGTGTAGTTATAAAGTAAATATGTTTTATTTTATGATAGTGATAATAATTTGGATGTGCTCAATAAATCTATTTTAAATAAAAAGTTTCTGACAAATTTATTATCTTCAGTTCATGGTAACAAAGGAGAAGCCTGGTTATAAATTTTTATTGAGTCCATATGTTCCAGGTTTCCAAGGCCTTTATCTCTGTTCCCAGAACTTGCTTACAGGCCGCCATCTCAGAAAATGGGCCTTGGTCATGCCTGGACTCCAACAAGAACGACAGTCTCAGAGACAATAGACAAACATCTGTTCTAGTTCTCGCTCTGAACACTTCAGCCCTTTAAATTGACTCATTGATATAAAAGTGCACCATTATGATCTTCATTCTATACTTTTTTCTTGGACAATTAGTATGACTATATAATTGCAAACATATCCTTGCAGAAAATTTCAAACTGAAGGTGGAAGAGGAAAATGGAAAAATAATTCTTTTTTTCGGGGAGGGCTGGTTTTTGGACCACACCTGCTGACACTCAGGAGTCTGTCCTAAGTCAGTGCATGCAAGGCAAACTCCCTACCACTTTGCCACTCTCTGGTTCCTAAAATTCTTATCTCTGGTTTATTTATTTATTTTTGTTTATTTTGGAGCCACAATGGCAGCACTCAGGGGTTACTCTTCAGGCAGCACCCAGAAATTGCTACTGGCAGGCTGGGGAGACTGTATGGGATTCTGGGTTTGAATCTGAGTTGACCTTATGGAAGGTAAATGTCCTACCTGCTGTGCTACCTTTCCAGACCCACACCATAGAGATTGATGCACATCACAAAGAATGAGAACAAGCAGTGCTGACGAAGATGTGGAGAGAAAGGAAGTACTACAACCTAGTGAAAGTGATGAGAGATTCCTCCCAAACTGGAAATTGAGCTCCCATAAAATCCAGCTATACTACTCCTAGGAATATACCCTAGGAACACAAAAATACAATACTAAAATCCCTTCCTTACACCTATATTCATTGCAGCCTATTTACAATAGCCAGACTCTGGAAACAACCAAGATGCCCTTCAACAGATGAATGGTTAAAGAAACTGTGGTACATATACATAGTGAAATATCATGCAGCTGTCAGGAGAGATAAAGTCATGAAATTTTCCTATACATGGATGTACATAGAATCTATTATGCTGAGTGAAATAAGTCAGAGGGAGAGAGATAGATGCAGAATAGTCTCACTCATCTATGGGTTTTAAGAAAAGTGAGAGATTCTTGCAATAATTTTCAGAGACAAAAGAGAGAATGGCTGGAACTTCCAGCTCACTACATGAAGCTCACCACAAAGAGTGATGTGTGCATTTAGAGAAATAACTACATTGAGAACCATCATAATAATGTGAATGAATGAATGAATGAATGAATGAAACCTGTCTAGAGTACAGGCGGGGGTGGAGTGGGGAGGAGGGAGATTTGGGACATTAGTAGTGGGAATCTTGCACTGGTGAAGGGGGTTTTCAGTTGCATGACTTAAACCTTACCACAATCATGTTTGTAATCAAGGTGTTGAAATAAAGATATTATTAAAAGGAAAAAATACCTGTTTTAATAATATGTTTTTCACTGGTAGGTAATTCTTAGACTTGCTCTGCACAGACAAGTGGGTAAACGAGGGATAGCCATACATACATAAAATGCCAGCAACAGGCTTGCTACATTCCATCTCCTGTTACAGAAAGTCTGTGTATACAGTATTGTTTGTGAGGTAGAATTATGAAGAAAAAGAGGTCATTGGAAATGTACAGTTATCATTATTTTTTATTCATTGTTCTAAGTATTCATTGTTTTAAGTATTTTTATATTAGTTCATCGATGATCCTGGCATCAAAAATGTAATTTTTAATGATCTATCCTAGAAATGTTTTGTCCTAATCTGAAAAAGGGTCAATTTCATAACCAAATTTCCAATAATATGAATCCAACTTGCATTTGCACAACCACACTACCATGGTTTATATGAATCTAAAAGGAACACATATTTGTTTTCTTTGTAGGGTCAAGTATTGATTGCTATACATGAACAGGTTGAAAAATAAAATTAGAGTATTTTAAAGAGGGTCCAAAGACATAGAAAGGAGAGAGAGAGACAGAGAGAGAAAGAGAGAGAGAGAGAGAGAGAGAGAGAGAGAGAGATGCTTGCCCTGTGTTAGGCTGTATGTAGCTGGACACAAATTCCACAAACAGAAATAAGTTGAAAGTAAGGAAAGTTGATTTTAGTAGAGCTCAGCGCTGAGGACCCTCAAGCAAAAAGACTCTGAGAGTTCGTAGGTTCCTTCAAGCAGTCATTTCATATTCTCCCTCACACAGGCTGTGGCAGACAAGTCCACATTAGTACTTTATCTGAAGCGAAGCAGATGTGCAGAAGCCAATGTGGTGGTGAAAACATCCTGACAAGTCTGTGACATGCATCATGCTTTCTACTTGGGCTGTCCAATTCCTGGCGGGCTCTAACTTTGAGTGCCCAGGCAGGAATGCCCTGTTCAAGCTTAATGACTAACCATGAGGAATGCTTTGTTTAAGGCTAGTTTCTATATTTTTTATAAAAAAAATTTAATTAAATATTTTAAATAAATTTTTCTGTCGTGTGGTGCTACATTATCTCACATTTGTCCAAACTGATCTGGGTTTTGATCCCCAGATTTTTTTTTTGGCTTTTGGCCACACAGTGATGCTCAGGGTTACTCCTGGCTTTGCGCTCAGAAATTGCTCCTGGCTTGGGGGACCACATGAGATGCCTCGGGATGAAACCTATGTCTGTCCTAATTTTTTTTTTTTTTTTGGTTT
>PVKC010008354.1:0-28298 GCA_004027635.1 Crocidura indochinensis | reverse complement strand
TGCATCATCAAGAAGATCATACACTACGATCAAGTAGGTTTCATTCCAGGAATGCAAGGATGGTTTAACATCCGTAAATCTATCAACATCATACACAACATCAACAAGAAGAAAAATAAAAATCACATGATCATATCAATAGATGCAGAGAAAGCATTTGATAAGATCCAACACCCATTCTTAATCAAAACTCTCAGCATTCTGTAATTCTTGGTTTTTGCACAGATCAAAGAACAGAGTGTCTTCTGATTTCATCTCACTGTTAGATTGGAGAACCTGCCTTCAGATAAAGTTGTTGCTGCTTCATCGTCATCAGGATGTCCTATGAACCTAGCCTGGCACTAGTTGGTGCCAGAGCTGTATTTTAGGGACTCCCCTGGGGGAGTTTGAGTCTTGGTGCTGCTGTAGAGAACTGTGTCAGTTCAGAGGTTGGGACCTAGGGTTCAGGGTTAAATGGTCAATGTCCAATCATGTGAGGTCTATGTCAAATCTCCATGACAAATGTTCAGGGTGGGAGGCGTCCCAGTGTAAAATTTATAAAAATCTTATCCTAGTATATAAGAGCTTGGTTCTATACATAAGATTTGATCATTTTAGTGTGTCTATGCAAAAAAAAAAAGATTCCATATTATATTGTTAGTGCATTAGGGGGTAAAAATGACAGATTATATAATCACTGTGCCCTGGTCCAAATAACATATTTTTAAAGCAGGCAGAAAAGTATCTATCTACCTTGTGAAGATCTAACAACACAGGGAGAATTTCAATGTAGACAATAAAGTGCGTGTCCCTCTATGAGATGTAGTTGTTTTGGAGACAGAATTACCTTACCTCACTATTCCCTGTTGTAATAAGACCCATCACTATTAACTCTTCTTGACTCCCTGCCATACAGAGGCACCCTTTATCACCATTGTCTTGTCTAAATGAGAACCAGAAACATGTAGTATGGAGGGAGATGGTTAGAAGCATTCTGATATTCTATCTTAAAAGAGAAGGGCAGTGATGTATTTATAGAAGAAAACCTATGTAATTCTGAACTCCAGAAGAGTCCCAAGAGTAAGGTAACACGACTGCTGCTCACAAAAGCCTATGATTCTTGTACCCAAGAGACACTATGAAATAATGTCACCAAAGGCAGGTGCTGGTATCATATTTCTTCCCAAAGGAACAGTTTCTAGTTTTGGCTTAACTTCTAGTTAGGAAAATAATTTACTACCCAATGTGGATGGCACACTTCTTTACCTTGGGGACAGGCTTCTATTTTCCTCCAGGAAGTCAGGGGACCTTGGTATTACGGCCTTCTGAGTTCTCTATCTAAGATGTGTTTTGCTCAATATGCTGCCATATTGCTTGGTCTCCAGATTCCACTTCATTCTCTGTCCCCAGTGAAGGAACTTATACCCGGAAGATGGAAAAAGGAAGGACAACAGTTGCAGTTTGTCCAACTTGAGCAGAACTCTGAGTTTATACCTCTTAATGACCGAGTGACCTGAGGAATATCCTACATTTCACCGACATTAGCCTTTACGTAAGAGTTTGGTTATTGGGAGCGATAGCAAAACAATAGGTGTTTACCTTGCATGCAACTGATCCAGGATGAACCTTGGTTGGATTCCCCGTGCCCCATATAGTCCCCCTAGCCAGGAGCTATTTCTGTGCATATAGCCAGGAGTAACCCCTAAGCATCACAGGGGTGGCCCAAAAATTTAAAAAAAGAGTATGCTTATTTATTTATTTTTTGTTTGTTTGTGGGTCACACCCGGCGGTGCTCAGGAGTTACTCCTGGCTCTATGCTCACAAATCGCTCCTGGCAGACTCAGGAGACCATATGGGATGCTGGGATTCGAAC
The DNA here is from genome assembly GCA_004027635.1 of Crocidura indochinensis. NCBI lineage: Eukaryota > Metazoa > Chordata > Mammalia > Eulipotyphla > Soricidae > Crocidura > Crocidura indochinensis. The sequence continues at coordinate 26,446 of PVKC010008354.1, read as the reverse complement.
CACTGTCCTTCTGCATGCAAGGCTAACACTTTACTCCATGCTATCTCTCTGGACTCAAGCGTATGCTTATTATCTAGCCTGTAGTTTGAATGAAAACAGTATTTATCAAAAGACTCTATGTACCAGTCTGTTTAATACATAAGTATTCAATAATCAACTGGTATTTCTCTTACTACTATTCATCATCTATACCCACAGGCATGTTCTGTATGCTGTGTCATAGCATATTATGACATTATGAATGACATATTATATCACTGACTACAGTCATTGTAGGAAAACAAAAAGAATGAAGCAACAAGAAAAGAGAAAATAAGCAAACAACAATGCTAAGGAAGGCTTTCAGGAACTGCTGTGGATAGGAACATGATAGTGGGTGGGCTGTCCTTGTGGGGATTAGATTCCTATCAGGTAATCTAAAGAGGAAAAAGTAGAGGATGCCTCTCCTCCTTCTGGACACTGAACTCCCCATCTGCCATTGCTTATCTTCACATCTCGGCCATTTCCTCCTGTGTCATCTTCCTTCTTGCCAATACAAGGCAGAGTCTATGCACATCCCATGCATCCATCACTTCCTCCCTTGTCATTGCCTCCCCAAAGACCTACCAGCAACCTCTGTTCCCAAATGCCTCCCAAATTAAAGTGGTCTCTGGAGGATATTGCTTTCTTTTGTCCTAACTTCTTATGCAGACTGAGAATCTTGAAGGTACTGTGGTTCCTTATTTTCATGCTACACTAGATCAACTAATTCCTATCAGTGAGGATGTCATCATTAGGTGTTATCCTGGCATATGACTGTATACAGAATGTACAGTATTCTAGTTAAAAAGGGCTTGCTTAGCATGAGAGCTATGACTGTGGGCTTTTAAGAACATTTCAGAAGTGTTACCACCACCACTCTGTAGCCCTCCCTGTCTGAGAGATGTTATTTTGGAAAACTTAGTGAAACTCCATTTATCCTAAGCAATATTATAAGGAAACAACATTGAACAACATGTATTGTTAGATGATTTCTGTTCTCACAGCACCATTACAGTACTTAACAGATTTCACAAAAAATCCTTGGCATCGTCTAATGTTCAACCTTCATGATTATCTCAAGAATGCCTTTTATATTGATTACTTAATTAAACTAGGTTTCAAAGTTCGCACATTACATTTTCTCATTATGTTTTTAATGTATTTGCCAGGCCAATGTGACTATCATCCTTTGTTTAATGTTTTTTATTGAATAGTCACAAAAACCTTCAAGTTACTAAAGGGCTAGATGTTAATTGTTTCATCACAAGAAAACAAACTACAGTTTTGTGACTTGATCCAGGTGTTAGTATAGCAGTTGATAATCATATTGAAGTTTACAAATCTATCAAAGTATGTACACCTAATGTATATTTAAAACTTACAGAATTTTATGTGCCACCGTATTCAATATAACACAAATATCTCCAATAAAAATCCACTTATCTACTTGTAATTACTTGCGGCATTGCTCAACTGATTCCTCTAGTTTACATAATTCTTGTGAACTAAAAGTTAACTCTGGATATCTAAATACTTATAATTTTTGTTCTTTGACAAGAATTCCCCATGGAAGAAATTTTGTAGCAAAATTTAAGTTTATATATAACAAATATATATTAATACATAATATTAAATAATATAACATAATTATATATAATCACATGTGATATAAGTACTATAGTTTATATATTTTTATATTATATAATATAATAAACATTGTTTATTATTATAATCAACAATTTTAGGTACTGAATAGTTTTTCTATTCTGTGGGTTTTGTTAGAAACAGAAAAAAATTTATTATACATAAATACAGATTTATATGTATTTATATCATAGTTTATCTATATATACTAAACTATACCCATAAGTTAAGGGGCTAATATCTAAGATATACAAGATAATGGCAGAAATTTATAAGATAAAACATCTAATCCCATCAAAACTGGGAGAAGAAATGAACAGACATTTCCTAAAAGAAGAACTACAGATAGACAAAAGGAACATGAAAAAATGCTTCACATCACTAGTCATCAGGTAGATGCAAATCAAAACAACAATGAGTTACCATCTCATGCCACAAAGACTGGCACACATCACAAAGAACTAAAACAGCCATTGCTGGCACGGATGTGAGGAGAAGGAAACTCTCATTGATTGCTCGTGGGAATGCCATCTAGTCCAGCCTTTTTGGAAAACAAGATATTCCTTAAAAAACTGTACATTGAGATCCCAATTGATCCAGCAATATCACTTCTAGGGATATATCCTAGTACTGCAACACACAATACAATAATACCCTTTACACTCCTGCGTTCACAGTAGCGCTATTTACAGTAGCCAAAATCGAAGCAACCCAGATGCCCAACAACTGAAAAGCGCTAAAGAAACTGTGGTACATCTACACAATGGAACTTTACACAGCTGTTAGATAAAAAAATGAAGTTATGAAATTTTCCTATACATAGATAGATATGGAGACAATTATGCTGAGTGAAATAAGTCAAAGGGAGAGAGATAAACACAAAATAGTCTCACCATGTAGGATTTAAGAAAAATAAAAGACAGTACAGTAATAATACCCAGAGACAAAAGAGATGATGGTTAGAAGGACCAGCCCACAATATGAAAATTAAGTAACTACTAATAACTGCCGTGACAGTGGTAGAGAGAGGAATACAATGCCTGTCTCAAAGACAGGCAAGGGATGGGGAAAGAAGATGACAGTGTACATTGGTGGTAGGAAAGCTGCGCAGGTAAAAGAAGATGTGCAATCTATGGCTGAAACCCAACTATGAACATGTTTGTAACCATGGTCTTTAAAGAAAAAAATATTAAAAATAATAATAAAAGGGGGCCAGGCGGTGGCGCTGGAAGTAAGGTGCCTGCCTTGCCTGCACTAGCTTTTGATGGACCACGGTTTGATCCCCCAGTTCCCATATGGTCCCCCAAGCCAGGAGCAACTTCTGAGCACATAGCCAGGAGTAACCTCTGAGTGTCACTGGGTGTGGCCCAAACCCCCTCCCAAAGAAAATAAGAATAAAAAATAATTATTCTGTTTCTAATTTTACAAATGTGCAGTTAAAAAGTCAGCGATATCATCAGTTAAATTTTAACATATAAGATTTTACTCAAGCAATCATTGTCATCACTTACTAAGTCAGCAAGTAAAATTTTAGTTTTCAAACCTTTATTTTTTATTCCATATTGGTCATGAACAAATTGTTTCCTTGTTCAAGAATGGGGTTGCTTTAGCCCTTAAGAGTTTACTACTAATAAAAGTCGATTACTAAGTCTATGAATACCACTGGGAAATTTCAAAGTAAAAATATTCACAATAAATAGTTAAGTACTGCAACTCGAAGAAACTGAAAATACAAATAACTGAACTTAGTCTTATGCTAAATTCCTCCCCACATGGGGAGTTCCTTCTCTTTTCTCCTCTACTTTCTAATAAACTTTTCTACCTTATAAAAAAATACAAATAAATACAATGCCTGTCTTGCATTAGGAAGGGGATTGGGGAGGAGAGAGATAGGGGACATTGGTTGTATGAATATTGCACTCGTGAAGGGGGATGTTCTTTTTATGTCTGAAACTCAACTACAAACATGTTTGTAATCATGGTGTTTAAATGAAGATCATATATATTAAAAAATATATATTAGAATATATATTGTTGTTGTTGTTGTTGTTTTGGTTTTTGGGTCACACCCGGCAGTGCTCAGGGTTTACTCCTGGCTGCATGCTCAGAAATTACTCCTGGCAGGCTCGGAGGACCATATGGGACGCCGGGATTCGAACCAATGACCTTTTGCATGAAAGGCAAACACCTTACCTCCATGCTATCTCTCTGGCCCCATAAAGATTTTATATTAAAAAAATAAAAATAAGTTTCTTGTTATAAATAAGCTTTTTGTTATCATCATATAGCTGAAGGGACAGTATATAGAAAAAAACTAATAATATAAAATTAAAACCATATTTAGACTATATGATCAGTAAAATGTTAAGGTACTTTTGATGAAATTTACACTTTCATTAACTCTACACTCTGAATGCACTGGGCAAAAGGATATCTCCCAGCTCTTTATAGCCTGTGATCATTCTAAGAGATAACAAATACCTACTAAATCATATAATCCCATATGAGTTTTCAGAATTGCACCTGGATTTTAAAAAAGAAACTAGGTGTTTTCAAATGCCTTAAGGGTCCGTGTTTTCAAAAGCTTAGATTTCCTAAGAGAGTTATTCTATTTATTTAAAACATATGTCAACATATTTTGTCTTCCTAAACAGATGATACTATTTTCATTTTTTTCAGGATTACAAATAAGTCCTGATAGTTTCAGTAGGCAGAAATCTGCCTGGAGGAAAAACAGGAAATAATAAAGAAAAATAGCACTATTTTTGTCCCTACATAACTTTCCTCTTAAAAGAACGGTTATCTATTTATCTTCCTTAATTAAATTGAGTATGGGGAGGTATATCTAACCATATGTTCCACTGCACACGAATTAATTAAAAAGTGTTTCTAAAACAGTTTATCATGAACTAATTTTAGTGGCTACATGAAAAATAAAACAAAACATCCTTAAAAAAACATTTTTATTTTCATTCTTTTACTTGAAGGGGCCTGTTCTTATGAAAAACCCTTCGGGGTAACGATGGGTTCATTCACTCATCCAAATTATATGTGCTAATCAAAAACCAGATAATATAACGGATGCCAGAAGCCCAGATAAGTACTTGATTCCTGCTATCCAAGGGATCATAATTCAGTTAGCATCAGAGACTCTTCATATAAACAAATCATTTTAGCAATGCCAAGCATTTCAAGATGGAAGAAAGAAAGAGCACTATCTGGACTTTATCAGGAAAAAAGTACATAATTCCAATAAAGGTTAAAAGAGTTCATGAAAAGATGGTCTTTGTTACTTGGTCTTGATAATTCAGTAGAAGTTCATCTTCTTTTTTTCTGTATCTTGGCTCTGATTTTATTCTCATTCTCATTATCTGGTCATTGGCTGACAGACTAGAGAGAGAATGACAGCAAATTCTATATCCATATTTTGCTTTGGCACTCAGAGTCTTATTTGTTCTGAGCAGTGCTTACTATTGATGTTTGCTTTTTATATATAAATTACATATTTGAAGATCATGTACATAATTGATCCAATATATTTGTTTCTAGGGCAGTGGGAATAAAATTATTAGAATAAAATAAAGAAGAAAAAAAGAGTACAGCAACAAGAAAATTTTTAAAAATTCTTGCATCTCCATATCCATCAATGTATAAGCAAATTTCATAACTTCATTTTCATTAATAACTTCATAGTATTCAATTGTGTGGGTGTACCACAGGTTCTTTAGCCACTTATATGTTCTTGGGCACTTGTGCTCCTTCCAGATTCTGGATATTTGATTACTGCTGCAATGAACATAGGAATTAAGAGGGATTTTATACATGATCTTTTTTGAGTTCCTAAGGTATATCCCTAGGAGTGGTATTGCTGGATAACATGGAAACTCAATTTCTAATTTTTTGAGGAATATCTATATCAGGGGTCTCAAACTCAATTTACCTGGGGGTCGCAGGAGGCAAAGTCGGGGTGATCCTTGAGTGCAAAGTCAGTAGTAAGCCTTGAACATTTGGGAGGGGGTGTGTGACCCAAACAACTAAAACAAAACAAAGCAAAATAGCATTCCTCTAGGGCAGGGCCACAAAATGTTGTACGGAGGGCTGCAAACGGCCCACGGGCCGTGAGTTTAAGATCCCTGAATATTTTTTTTTCCAAAAGGGCTGAACCTGGCTACATTCTCCCAAGCAGTGGGTGAGTCCCTTTCTCCCTGCATCCTCTCCAACACTGGCTCTTGAACTTTGTGATATGTGCCAGTCTCTGTGGTGTGTTATGTATCTCATTGTTATTTTCATTTGCATCTACCTGATGATTAGTGATGTAGAGCATTTTTTATGTGCCTTTTGGCCATCTATATTTCTCATTTGAGGATATGGAGATTATTATGGTGCATGAAATGAGTCAAAGGGTGAGAAATAAACATAAAATAACCTCAGTCATTTGTGGGGTGTAAGAAAAATAGTAGGTAGTATGGTAATAATACCCAGAGACAATAGAGATGAGGATCAGGAGGAGCAGTCCATGCGAGGAAGCTTGCCACAAAGACTGGCGAATGCAGTTAGGGTAGTAAATGGCCCACAGTGACAGGGTGACAGTGAGGTTGGTAGTGATGGCAAAGATATTGATGACAGTTGGCATTTCTGTTACTTCTTTTGTTTCTGAACATGATATGGTTTCAAATACAAGTTGGCATCTAAATTGCTGTGTTCCTCCTGGTATGGCAATATTAAAAGATTTGGAATCGTTGTGTGTCCGATATGCAGCTGTGTGGCCCGGGTATTCCAAACACTGTAGTTGATATTGTAGCTTTTGTAGGGCACGTTTATGGCTCCCAGACCTCCTAGAAGTAGAAAAAGGCAGGGGAGGATGCCTGCACTCAGTCCAAAAACAAAATGTCCTGGAGCCAGAGCAGTGGCACAAGAGGTAGGGCATTTGCCTTGCATGCACAAACCTAGGTCAGACCGCAGACCGCAGTTGGATCCCCTGGCATCCCAGGTGGTTCCCTAAGCCAGGAGCAATCAGAGCGCATAGCCAGGAGTAACCCCTAAGCCCCTAAGCATCACTGGGTATGGCCCAAAAACTAAAAACCAAATAATAATAATAATAATAATATAGATGTAAGCCCAAGTATCAGCATACCCAGAGTTTTGTCAGATTGCTATCTATGCAGAGAGTCATAGTTGAATGGTGAAGGCACAGCCATAGGCAAAATGGTGATTGTGGGTGATAGGTGTAGCAGGCATGCATCAGCAAGGATGGGACTAATCTAGCTACTCCTCCAGAAACTGACAGATTTCATCAGTGTGGCTTGTCCAGCAATAATTTTTCATGGTTTGGCTCAGATCTCTTTGAAGAATTGATTGAGTCTATGGAGCTAGCTAGATGCAGATATGGCAAGTACATTCAGGAGGGTGTCTTGTGTACTTTTCTATTAAACATTGCTTAGTCCCAGCTTTCCAAATTTTAGCTTTACATCTACCTGAAAGTCTATACACTGTGTTCATGTAACACACCATCTTAATTTTTTTCTTGTATAGAATCATTCTAGCTCAGTGAGAGCTAGGTGAAAAAAATCTGACTTTCCCCAGTATTTGTAATGTCAGCACGGTTTCCCAAGAAGCAGGCTGAGAAGAGATTTCTATTCAGAGCATTTAGCAATGTTACTCACAAAAGCATGAGTGGTAGGACAGGAAGGAGATAACAGCTCTAATAGTATCCCCCATCATTCTCAGAGGAAACTCAGCACTTTGCATGGCCTTACATGTTTGTCCCATACAAAGCGAAAGGATTGGGATTTCTGCTTTCACCAACAGATTATCTGGGGGCAATCCGCTGATGACAGATCATCAGTAATTAATACTCTGGAAAACCAAGGTGCTTGGTCTCAATAGGGGACTTGGTGGCACACACAACTTCAACAATAGGGCTTTTGCTACTCAATTCTCATGCCATCAGATTTTATGATGACTCACCATTATTTTAAGCTTTTTAATGGAAAAGACTCAAAGATATTGCTCACCTGATCCTATATTGCTAACCTGATATATAACATATTTATGACACATATATATTTTATGATATATAGTTATAATATATATGACCTAATTGCTAAACTGATATACAAATATATATGATATATAGTTATAATATAATCTATATTGCTAACCTGATATATAATTATATATGATATATCATATATGTTATATAGTTATAATATATAACCTATATTGCTAACCTAATATATATAAAACTATAAGTGATATATAACTACATATATAGTTTACTATATGTAACTGATATATATCACAGTTATAATTATGTCAAAAACCTCCTTCAAATTAATAACTACAGTTATCCCCCACCAAGCAAATTTGCTAGACTGTATAGAATGCACTTTTTCTCCCTTGGTTTGAATATCTGCTACTAATGTAGTCTAGTTTTATGTTTTAAACTTCTACAATATCCAACTCGCTCAAAATCAATAAGTTGCCAGCGAAAACTGAAACCCAAGTCTCCTATGTACTGTATTTGTAAGTCGATATTTTAATTGAATTGCAGGATATTTCCCGTATCCTCTTGACATTAATCTTGTTCTATTTAGTGTAGAAAGGCTTTAATAAACTTTGATTCTGTCATCTAACACCTCTCTGTATTTCAGTTTTTCTTCTGAAAGTTGAATAAGACTGCCAACATGACGCTGAACAGAAAATAAATGAACAAAATGTTGGAAGGAAAATGCTTTGTACAGAACAGGGAGCAATGCTGAGGCTTGGAAAATGCCCGTGATAACTTTCTACATTTTGGCCCAGACCCATTGATCAACACTTTGAGACTTGACTCTGCCTGGCCACAAGCCCTGCATGTTTTCATTGATGAAACAACTTCACAGCCCTTCTCACTCAGGGTAGGAATTTTCAGCAATCTTTCACTCCCTTTGCTTCCTCAACTACGGATTGACTCAAATTCATCTTGTGGTGAGTCCACAAACTGGCAGACTCCGTTTTATTACCATAATACCAAGATCATTTGAGTCTTAGCCCCTGTTTATAATGCATTACCTTCTCAATACTGCCAAATCTATTTGCTTGGAAATCCAAAAGCTTATTAAGTTACTGTCCTTAGCTCGTTATATCCAGGAACAGATTTGAGTAAATAATGCCCTGGGAGATGAGAAAATAAAGCTTCTTCTCGGAAGATAGCCGAGTGCTCCATTTAGTTTTGGATCTGTGGCACAGACACTATTGAGCTCATAAAGAATAACTGATAGAAGCTTGTTGGTTTTGAGGCTGCTATGTTTAATCAAAAATGAGTCCTGGGGCTGGAGTGGTGGCGCAAGCAGTAGGGCATTTGCCTTCCACATGCTAACCTAGGACGAACCACGATTCGCTCCCCTGGCGTCCCAGATGGCCCCCCAACCCACGAGTGATTTCTGAGCACAGAGCCATGAGTAACCCATGAGCATCACCGGGTGTGCCCCCCCCAAAAAAAAGAGAGAGAGAAAGAGAATTAAATTTAGATCAAATGCATACAAAGTAAGTACTATTTCTCTAGCCTCCACATTCTAGGAGATTATCACTAAATTCATAAATACTCAGGAAGAGCAAAGAACATGTGCAACTGAAGAACATGTGCAATTAAAGAACATGCAAAGAAAATTGTTGCATGTACAGAGTATAAGAGAAACATTGTGGAATTTTACTTTTAATTTTGTATGTTTTATTTTATTGGTTTTTTATAATTGTCAGTTTTAATATAAACAATTATTTTATTGGTTTTTGAGTTATACTGGTTTTTGAGTTATATAATTTTATTGGTTTTTTTTAAATAATAATCAGTTTTAATATAAACAACTATTTTATTAGTTTTTGAGTTATACAGTCTGTGTTCAGGGATTACTCCTGGCTCTGCACTCAAGGATCCCTGCACTCAGTGCTCAGGGAACCATATGGGTGCCAGGAATCAAACCTAGATTGGCCATTTGCAAGGCAAGTAAGTGTCTTACCTGCTGTACTATTGCTCGAACCCACTGGAGTATACATTTGGGTGTGAGAATGAAGAGGTAGGAAGACTTGAGATAGAAGTGTTTTGCTACTCAGTCTCTGCCTGTTGGTGCTGTCTGGACAGGGGCCTGTGGTTCTTATCAGTTCCAATATTTCTAAAGATTTCCCTTGAACCAATCAGGCCAACAAAATGCCCATGGGAGTTTCTCCTAGAAAAAGGCTGACACACCCTCAATAATATAAGCCTCAGGAGGGTCTGTCTCGGGTTTTCCAAATCCCAGAGAATCCTTCTAAAATTTCTGGGGAAGGATGGTAAGAAGAGCGAAACTGTAAAAAAATAGCCCTGACAATTATTTCTTATGGATATTAAACTATATATAGAATTCATATAATTCAACAACCAAAAGAGCAAGCCACTCAATTTTTTTTTGATGCTCAGAACAACTGAATAGTAACTTTTACAAAAAAAAAAAAAAAAACAACGGGTGACACTGAACAGGAAAAATACTTATATTTTTCACTTATACCACTTATATTAGGGAAATCACTTATATTAAGTGATTACGGGAATATCACTTATATTAGGGAAATGTAAGCCCAAACTACATTTCCACCTCACACTTGTGAAAATGACCTATATCAAATACTGAAAACAACATAATGTATTAGAATGGTAGAGAAAAAGATCCTTTATTATATTATTTGATGAGAATTAAATAGGATTAGCCTCTATGGCCTAAAAATTTGGAAATAGCTTATAAAATAAAAATAACATTATTCACTAATACTACTCCTAGCCATTACATTTTTTTCGATCCATTTAACATAGTTGACATAAACATACTAATTTATGTTTTTATCTTGATCTCTGTTAAATTAGCTAACTACAGAAAGTTCAGTGATCACATTCAGAACTTATGACTCAGTAAGTCTGAAGAATAGAGCCTAATAAACTGTATTCAATTATCTTTTAATCTTGGCTAATGATGCTACTTTTCCAAGAATCACATTTTGATAAACATTGTTCTACTTTGCAAACCTTCCCACAGGTTAGATCTCCCTATAATTAGATCACCCCTTGGTGAATCAGTGGCACAAAGTAATACATACAAAGCTTAATTAAGCTAGTATTTATGTTCTATATACTGTAATCCATATTAAATTAATGCTATACACTGGAGATAAAAAGATGAATAAAGCTTAACCTCTACTTCCGTTAAAATTTATGCTCCTGACAGATTTGTAACTAAGATGTAATGACATGCACAACATTATGTAAAGTTGTATGTGAAGAATGTAAAGAAAGTGGTTATTCAACAAGGAAAATAATCAAAAGATTTCAAATTGAGATGCTAGGATACTATTCAAACTTTTTATTTTGAAAAAATTTTAGACATACAGAAATCCTGAAAATGTTTGAGTTCCTTAACCAGCTTACTATATAAATGTTTACATTTTTGCACATAAAATGCTCCAATGACTCAGGATCTCATATTTTTACGTCTTATTTTAGGTCTATCTATTTTTTTTTCTATCTTTGACATCTATTTGACATCTACTTCCAATCATGAAAGATTGTCCCCAAACTCAGCTAGACATGGGCTCTGCTCTGCTGGGTTTCAAAAGGAGCTTTATAGGTAATTAATATGCCGTTAAGTTTTAGGCGTAGCTTTTATAAGTCTGTCACATGAACTCAATCTGTAACAACAGGGCTTTCATACAGGATTTCAGTGGTAGGCACCAGGCACTCAGCATGTGGGTCTTGCAGGACCCCTTGAAGAGCAGTCGAATGAATTACACGCATCAATGTATTGAAGCAATTTAATGCATCTGTGCTGAGTTTTAATCATGTGTAAATCAACATGGTTAAACTGTGACCAGCAAAATCAGTAAAACAGCACCTTCCTCTGGTTTCAAATTTTAAATTTAATCACTTGCCTCTCCCCTCAGAGACAGCCTCAGATAATAAAGTTAATTTTCTTTGAAAGATGAAAAAACTTCTGTTCGGGTCAAAGAAATTACCATGTTGCAATGTCACTCTAACTAGAAAAATCTTTCTTGGTTCATAAAAAATAAGTGGGCTTTGAGGATCCAAGATTCATTAAATTTCACTCCCATTCATCAGCTGAGTACTATCAGATTCACAAATCTATGCAGATAAACTGCTAAGATTACTTAACAGTTTGTAAATAAAGTATCATCTACCAAAACCATGTGATAGGGATCAAGTATTATGGCATGAAACAAATTTTCATTCTTTAACAAAAGACAAATAGGAAAATTTTGCCCATCTTACCAGTTTGCAGCTTTCTCATAATCTTCCAAATATTTTTTTTCATTCACTTAACAAAGCAGTTACTAAGTATGTACTATGTATTAGATACTGAATCTTATTCCAGGCAGATAATAGTGGATGAGATACCATCCCTGTTTTTAAGTAAACTCTTCTGAAAAATACAAATAAAGAAACATCTGTTTCCATCCCAACATGACCTTTTAGCAGAAACACTTTCCAAATGAATGAGACAAAAATATCAGTAGGACAAATCCACTTCATATAGCTCTGTCACCGCAGTGCAAAGAATTCTCAACCATCCTCTACTACTGGGACAATCTGATACTTACTGACATGTTTTCTCATTTATAAATTAGAAGTAATCTTTAACTAAAGTCAACAACCATAAAATTTAATTAAACCAAGATGTATCTATTACTCATCTATTACTCTGTGACAATCTAGTCAACAAAATCGCATATCATCCACCCAAAGTACAAGTTAAGATCTTACATCTAAAAAAGCTGGCTGGCAAGTCAAGACTAACACACAAAATACTGAGAAAGAAGTATATCAATGCATTATAAGATGAAAGTAATGGAGATACAAACTTGATCTGTCTTAGCCAGAAAATAATATGGAATTCATAAAGAATAAGATTAGTATTTCAGGAATTTAACAACTTTACAGATAGGCAGATGTGTCATAAGTAATTGGTAGAAAGACAGGGACCTTTGTCTTTTTTCTCATTTTCACTATGATATTATGATTTCATATTGAATGTGATTTGATATTGGACAGAAGTATCTGAGATTCATTTTCACTTTCTTTTCTAATTTGTTTACTTTTCTTTCACCTCTTTAGTTGATTATAAGGTTGGGATCGTGATTGATTCTGGGTTGATTGTGAATGAGATTGCCTAATTTTTTAAAATAAAACTCTCCTAGGAAAATTCAAAAGATAATCCAATTTTAAACTAATCTCTGTGTACAGATTGTATCTGACAACCATCAATATTTTGAAAACTTTGGGTAAAAACAAAAATTAACTTTTACAAAGCAATATAAAACCAATAAGTATATGAAAGCATCTTAAATCTCAGAAGGGGTTCAGTGGTTCAAGGTACATGCTTTGAATCCAAGGGGCCTCAGTCTAAACCCAAGCACAATATAACCCAAACCCAGACCACTGGTGTAATTTTAGGGGACTCTGAGCACTGCTACTCCATTCCACAGGGCCCAAACAGCTCCACATCCTTAGATCCTCATAAAGAACAACTAACTTGGGTGACAGAGTATTACTTAAAGTGGCTCCAGTTGCCCTAAGCAATGCTTGGGAAGTTCACTTTGCCCCCACAAAAAGAGAAACAAAAGTTATCCAATTAAAAGAAAATCAAGAAACCCACTTGAAATAAACGTTGTGGACTTCATATAGTAATCATTCAATCATTAGATAACACTGAGATCATAATGATCCTTTATGATCTTATAAGTCACCAATGACCTCTAATTATACTAAACAAATATATTTTAAAGTTATGTTAAATGTTTTCATCAATATATGGATGGCATGTAGTTCCCAATTAAACTATAAACATGATAGCTTTTCTCTTAGGAAATACAGTGAAGGGAGTAATTCAGTGTTAATCAGTAAGTCCCTGACTTGGCTAATATTGCTGTTCTTTCCCTCTCTCTCCCCCACATCCCTACTACCACACTAATTTATCCAAACCATTCTAGGAATCATGTGTATGCATGAATGCAATCCCCTCATCACCCAAGCACTACTGGATTGCTTGGTTCTGTGTACTTAAATTACCTTGTTGTTGCTAGATTTCTCACTACGACAACTTCAGCTAAAGCACAATGTCCTGCCCGAGACATAATTGCCCACCTCACTCACATCTTAGGGTAAGGAAAATATATTTCATCTTTTCCTGTTGCATGCAATACTGTGCTTCAATCGCTCCTATTACATACATAGGGACCCTTCATTAGCTGCTTTGCCACAGAAAAACTTTAGTAAAATGCTCATCAAGTTACACGCTGCTTTTCCCCTTTTTATTTCAATCTTCTATAATCCATGCAGGAGTCCATGAAGGATGAGAGGATAATAACAGAGAGTGTGGGAGGACCCTGGGGGGTGCTAAATCGGCAGAAAATCTGAAGGATATAATTTGCTATTTCTGTGTTCCCCAACTCAATATCCCACTCCCAGATTGGTACCCTCTCATATGCCTCAGAACCTACTTCCCTTGGGATGAGCTCTTCACAGTGACAACCCTTTGAGTTCTCGAGCAAAGGCTCTTGGCAAGTCTAAGCATTTCATTATCCTCCCATGCCTAGACCTATGCCTGCATCATAGGAATCCAGTGCTGAATATCAAGAACATATCATCTGAACCTCCTTATAAGTCTTTTGGGCTAACCTGGAGACCAACAGCTTTAATTGGTCACAGGATTATTTGGAGGCTCTTACAAAAAACAAAGCTCAAACTCAAACTTCATCCTAGGTTTAAAACAAACTATAATAGCTAATCTCTATAAAAATGTTTTGGAAGAAACATGTGACTCCTAAATAATACAACTTACCGCCTTATTGCAAATAAAACAGTATTATAGGAACCACAGAATTCTGAATCTCAGTGCCTAAAGCCTTCACTCACTTGCTTAGAAGAAAGTCAGTCTTTTATCAGGCTCACTCTTCCCAGTTATCTCTAGGGAATCTACGAAGTTCCTGTGCTGAGAGACCCAATGCTTTACCATCTCTCAGTTCTTTGCTGTCACCCTGTCAGTGTTGTGTAGCTAATAACTTCTAACGTGGGAGTTTCTCTCTCTAGCTGGCAAGAATGTTTCTATTCTTCTTGTTCAGCTTTTACATACTATAAAACTGTTGGATTTCTAATGGCGAAGTTCTTCCTTCCCTTCAAGACAGAAGCCCTTCTCCCCAAAGTGTACTGGTAGGCCTTACCTTGAAAGTAAGCGGAATGTTTATATGTAAACATTTTGGCCCAGGCTTCTTCTACTTTTATGGAATTTCACCTTCAAGTGTCTACTGTTCTCTTTTATTGCACAAAGATTCTACAAATATCACTACATCTAATAAGTATCTGAATGCCAGTTATGGCCTAGTTTCAGGTTATACCCTAGAAGGTTCGGGGTCCATGCATTTCAATATTCAAGCACAGAGAGGGAACAAACAAAAACAAAAATTTTTTTTTCTCTAAGACTGAAAAGAAACCTCTAGAAAATTCTATAGTAGGATGTTTATCTATCAAAATACACAGAGGAGGAAATCTCGGAGGATGGTAGAACCAAACAGTTTAGAAAGCACAAAATCCAGTGACTATGATTTGATGCTATGTCAATAGGGATTCTGCTTCTCAAAGCATCCCAGAGAAATGAAATAAAATATGTTCCTTCAAATGTTTAGTGTTTTGCATTATCAAGTTGATAATTACTGTAGTTCAATTATAGCTTTAAAAGTTTTTCCCCATGAAAAGCTAAAGCAACCATAAGAAAAAAGAAGATGTGAGGCATCACTTTCCCCAACTTTAAATTGTACTACAAAGCAATAGTCACTAAAACAGCATGGTATTGGAATAAAGTCAGACCCTCAGATCAGTGGAATAGATGACTATTTAGAGACTGTTTCCCAGATATACAATCAATTAATCTTTGATAAAGGAACAGGAAACAGAAAATGGAGCAAGGAAAGCCTCTTCAACATGTGGTGCTGTAACAACTAGTCAACCACATGCTAAAAAAGTGAACTCTGACCTCCATTTAACACCATGCACAAAGGTCAAATCCAAATGGATTAAAGACCTTGATATCAGACCCATAAACATAAGGTATATAGAAGAAGATGTAGGTAAAACACTTGATGACATTGAGACTAAGGGCATCTTTATGAACAAAACAGCTCTGTCCAGGGCCAGAGCAATTGCGCAGCAGTAGGGCATTTGCCTTACATGTGGCTGACCCAGGATGGACCACAGTTCTATCCCCTGGAATCCCATATGGTCCCCCAAACCAGGGGCAACTTCTGAGCACATAGCCAGGAGTAACCCCTGAGCAACACCGGGTTTGGCCCGAAAAACAAAAAACAAAAATATAAACAAACAAACAAAAAACCCAGTACTGTCCAAACAAGTGGAAGCAGAGATAAACAGCTGGGACTAAATTAAACTGAGAAGCTTCTGCACCTCCAAGGAAATAGTGATGAGCCACCCACAGAAGGGAAGAAACTATTCATCCAATATCCATCAGATAAGGGGCTAATATCAAACACAAGGCACTGACAGAACTTAATAAGAGAAAGATATCTAACCCAATGAAAAAATGGGAGAAGTGAATAGACACTTTCTCAAAGAAGAAATACAAATGACCTAAAGGCACATGAAAAAATACTCCACATCACTATCATCAGGGAGATACAAATCAAAACAGCAATGAGGTACCATCTTATGCCACAGAAATTTGCACGCATAGCAAAGAACAAGAACAAACAGTGCTGGAGGGGATGTGGGGAGAAAGGAACTCTCACTCACTGCTAGTGGGAATGCCAACTGATCCAGCCCTTATGGTAAACAATATGGAGATTCCTCAAAAAAAACTGGAAATTGAGCTCCCATATGATCCAGTCAAACCACTTCAAGGGATATATCTTAGGAACACAAAAATACATACAAAAATGCCTTCCTCACACTTATATCATTGCAGCGCTATTTACAATAGCCAGAATCTGGAAACAACCCAAATGCCTGACAATAGACCAGTGGCTAAAGAAACTGTGGTACGTATACAAAATGAATACTATGCAGCCATTAGGTAAAATGAAATGATGGAATTTTCCTATACATGGATGGACATGGAAACTATTATACTGAATGAAAAAAGTCAAAAGGAGAGATAAAGACACAGAATAATCTCACTCATCTATGGCAGTGGTCAGCAACCTGCGGCTCGCGAGCCACATGTGGCTCTTTACAGTTTTAATTTGGCTCTTCTGTGTGCCAGGCGGCCACTCCAGGAGTCAGGACTCTGCTCCGAGCTTCTGTCAGTGCACATCCTGTGTGGCTCTTAAAATAAATTTCAATCGTGGTTTTGGTGAGATTTGGCTCAATTGAAAAACAAGGTTGCCGACCACTGATCTATGGAATTTAAGAAAAATAAAAGACATTACTGTAATAATACACAAAGACAATAGAGATGAGGGCTAGAAGAACTGGCCCAGGGTATAAAGCTCACTCATAAAGGGTGGTGAGTGCAGTTAAAGAAATAACTACAATAACCACTATCATTACAATAGTAATGAGTGAGAGAAATGGAATGCCTGTCTTGAATATAAGAAATGTGGGGGCCCGGGAGATAGCATGGAGGTAAGGCATTTGCCTTTCATGCAAAAGGTCATCGGTTCGAATCCCGGTGCCCCATAAGGTCCCCCGTGCCTGCCAGGAGCAATTTCTGAGCATGGAGCCAGGAGTAACCCCTGAGCACTGCCGGGTGTGACCCAAAAACCAAAATATATATAAATTTTTCTTCAAAATAATATCAACTTATTAAAAATAGTATTCTTTCTTTAATCACAGTATTATCTCTATTTGTCTTCAAAATTACTGTTTCAAATCTGTTCATTTATCATTGGTTCACTGTAGAATGTTGGGAGTATAGCTTGAACATCTTTCTATATGACAGAGATTTTATAAGACTTATAACCTAATACCAGATGCTACCCCACCAAAAATACCCTATCCCATTCTCTCCCACCTGATTTCCACTTGCCATATAGTTAAACCACAACTTTCATTAGGTCTAACTGTTAGTTTATTGGTTTTTGTCAACTTATTTATAAATGTATTTACTCATATTTCATATAAGGTGAAATCATCTGATACTATATTTCACTTTCTTATTTCAATAACATAATTTCCCTTGTTACATTTTGTCCACAAATGCATTATTTCATCTTTTATCAAATCAGAGTAGTATAATATTGAGTTTATATTACATAATTTCTTTACTCAGTCAACTATTGATGGACATTTAAATTTAATCCATGGTTTGTGTATTTTGAATAATATTTCCATGAAAATAGGGGTAGTGTATTCAGTTAATTTCAAGTTCTAAAAATAAATGACTAGGAGTTGGTATTGCTAGAGCAAATGCAGTTAACATTTTAGACTTTTAGACTTTTAAGGAATCTCCATACTGACTTCTAGACAAGCAACATCAATTTACATTTCTACCAAATAGAGGTATACCAGTTCTCCTTTTCTGCTACACATTCACAGAAACTTTCAGTTTCTAATCTTTTTGTACAGAACATTCTCATTGCTGTGCTACTGGATATCATATGGTTTTTATTTGCATTTCCCTAATAACAACTGATTGTCGGCATATTATATTTTTATGTCTGATGGGTCATCTGTATGCCTCTGTTTTTAAGAATCATCTATTAATTGTCCTGTCCATTTTTTCAAAGTTGGTATGTTTTGGGTTTTGTTGTTATTTAGCTTTGTGAGTTCTTTATATATTTTGTATGTTAACCCCTTGTCAGACAGAAGATGTGCAAAACTTTAACTACTATGCTGCTTTTTAATTTTTGTGATAGTTCTTTTTTACTGTGTAAGCTGAGGCAGTACTGTTTATTCTCAAAATATCTTCCTTGAAGATTAAGTCAATAATATAATAATATAGCTTTCATATGTGTTTTAGACATGACCTCAGCTCAGGTATTACCACTTTTCTTTAAATATGACTCATGAATTCAAGAACAGAAAAAAAGAAATTGGAAAACAATTCAATGCAAGGTGTTATACTCAAAACACAATTAATATGAACCCAAGGGGAGAAAATCCAGATAGATATGGCCAGATTTGGATTTAAAATATCAGATCTCAGTCATAGCTATGACCTTGTGGCACAAAATGCGAACATCAAAATTATTCCTCATTCATTTTATATGGGAGCTGACCTCAAAATACAAATATATCCATTAGTAGAATTTCTATTATATTTCAAGCATGTGACACCAACCACTATTAAATACGATAACTTTATCTTTTAGAATCAAACATATTTTCTGAATATGTGGACTGAAAACTATCATAAGACATTCTAATCATTTTACTTCCTTTGCTTGAACTTTAAAAAACAAAAGAGACAGTTAATCTCAGTAAGTTTAGAGATAAAAAGGTCTTATGACAGAAATAAAACACTGCCATAATTGTTAACAAGATAACCACATCTTAGAAAAAAAACATGCCACCCACACACAAACACACACACATTCTATGCCCGGGGTGTATACTTCTATTACTAGTGCTCTGACTTCAGTCAAAGAAAAATGGTCATGAGATTACTTACAGACATACTGAAGCCTAGATTATTTTCCTGAGTATAGTGGACCATAGTCCACCAGATTTGAAAGGTAGAGGTTAAAGTACTTGCCTTGTTGGCTTCTAGGTCAGTTCAATCCCAAGCAAAACATGATCCCCTGAGTACCACCAGCAGTGACTCTGGAGCACAGAACCAAGAGCAGCCTTGACCACCACCAGGTGTGGCCCAAGCCCCCCTCAAAAAATAATGTTTATTTCCAACCAATAATAAAAGAAAATGAGCAAAATGGAAAAGAATCCTACCTGATATGCATATTAGAACAACCGGAGTCCTTAAGGATCTTTGCACTTTTACACATTCCCCAAAGGGAATATTCTATAACATTTTTCCCCTCACCAAAATAAATGACTATACGATCAATCCCCAAGTGGGAGGATCATGAAAAGATAAATCCAGTAACCATTCAATGGTAGATGATATTTGATTATACCATCACTGGACAAGAAATTCCTGTTTACATCACCTGAAATGAAAAGCTTAGAAATATTATACAAGAGTTCCTTTCTCTTCACATCCACACCAGCACTGCTCTTATTCACTTCTGATGGGAATGCCATCTACTTCAGCCTTTATATTAGGAACACAAAAATGCAATACAAAAACTCCTTCCTCACACCTATATTCATCACAGCACTAATTACAATAGCCAGACTCTGGAAACAACTCAAATGTCCTTCAATAGATAAATGGCTAAAGAAACTGTGGTACATATACACAATGGAATATTATGCAGCAATTAGGAGAGATGAAGTCATGGAATTTTCATATACATGGACATATATGAAATCTATTATGCTGAGTAAAATAAGTCAGAGAGAGATATACACAGAATAGTCTCACTAACCGATAGATTTTAAGAAAAATTAAGGACCTTATTGTAATAATGCCCAGAGACAATAGAGACGAGGGCCGGAAGGACCAGGTCACAATATGAAGCTCACCATACAGTGTGGTGAGTACAATTAGGGAAATAACTACACTAACAACTATCACGACAATCTTCATGAGTGAGAGAAGTACGAAGCCTGTCTTGAATACAGGCAGGGGTTGGAATGAGGGAGGGGGGCATTGGTGGTGAGAATGTTGCACTGGTGAAGGTAGTTATTCTGTTTATGAATGAAACCCAATCCAACTACAATCATGCTTGTAATCATGGTGCTTAAATAAAGATTTTATATAAAAAATAAAAAGAAAAGAGGAAAACAAGAAAAAAGTATCTACAATAGGGGCAGGCAAAAAATAAAAAAGAAAGAAAAATTGCACAGCCCATAGAAGATGGGTCAAAAGCCTTTCTAATATGCTTCTATGCTATTCCCTTTCTGAGTAGTAACATGGAGATCCGACATGAACTTCTTGATTCCGGGAGAAGAAAAGTGGGTTTCATTCTTTCTGGAAATCTCCCTCTGCCTAAAATAATGGAGAGTCTTCCAACTGGAAACAGACCTGATTGCTTTTGCCAGACTTAATCTCTTACTTGAGAAGTTAATGAGAGCTTTTAATAATCTTAATCACATCTCTTCAATAAAATACCTACATGTTGTTTCCACAGGAAATAAGTGTCCACAGACCATAAACTCAACCTAGTTAATAGCTAACATGAAAAAATGTGAGAGTTGAATTCAGATAAAATATTGGGAGATTGTAAATGAATTATAAACTCCTCAATTGGGCAGCTGGAAATCATCAGAAAGGACTGTTGGGAAAGAGGTAGAAAGAAATGAAGTGACAGAAAAAGGCAACTAGAAGCAGGAAATTTCTCTTTGTCCCACCCAGCTGCAGAAAGTTCCTGAAGCACCCGCAATATAAAGAAAACTCACACAAAGGAAATTTTAAGAACATGGGCTATATGTTAAAGATTCTATCTAAGTGCCACCATGCAATTCTCTGCAACATGGATGGAACTGGAACACGTCACATTAAATGAAACAAGCCAGAAGAAGGACAAATACAAGATTATATCACTTATGTATAGTATGTAGAATAACTGCATGAAGAAATGCAATGGCTTAATTATGGGTTGTCAAAAATACCCTACACCCAGAATATAGAAGAAGAAGAAGGAACAAAATGAGTGAGGGAGGAGAAAGATACATATGAAATGATGTGAAACTGAGGCAAGGGGTCTCAGGTGCATTAATGGTGTGAAGAAAGGATAGAACTAAATATCCAAGCCAAAATAAACAATGAAATCTTGAGACCCAAACATTAACAACTACACTTAAAAAGATGTCCATATGATGGCAGGTTGGGTCAAGGGGTGATGACATGGGATGGAGTCTGGGAATACTAGTAGAGGATTAACATTGATGGTGGGATTGGTCCTGAAACATTGTATGCCTAAAACTCAACTATGAAGAACTTTGTAAATCACAATGGTTTAAATGAAATATTTTTTTTAAAAAGTTATTGTCTAGGGAACTCACCCCTTAAAACATTTTAAAAAAAGTGAACTGATGGGAAATGGTGATTGGATAAATGATGACTGAATCCTGGTTGAAGGTCCCAGAAAAAAAAAATAAGTCATAAAAAAGTGTCTCCATGTACCCTTTTCTGCCTCTTTCCAAAGGTTTGAAACATGGGGGAGGGAGGGTCTGCCTGCCAAAAAGTTCCTCTGAGACAAAGTTTCGGTCATGGAGATTAGCAATGGAAGAGCTGGAAGTCAAGTAAAGGGAACATTTCAAAGAAATAGTGTGTTTTTTTTAAATTAAAAATTAAGTCTCTGCGTACTGCACAGGGCTTTCTGCATTGCCCATTAATTACAAGTTGAAATTAGACGCCGCTCCGCACCATCCTGACTTCATTGTAGGATATACAGATTCCAGGACCTTCAATACAGAAACATGAGATCAACAACAGAGACTGTGAAAAATATAACTGTGTGGGCATTATAGACAATGACCGGGATTGGACAAACTAGTTTGCCTGGAGCCTAGAAATAGTCTTATGTCAGGAAATTTCAGGATTAGGGTCTCCTTGTACTTTGGCCAAAGTTTTTCCTTTCCATGAACTCCATACTTTGGTGGGCCCAAACCTTTAAGAAACCACTAGTAAAGATATCTGGAACTGCAATAAAAAAAAAAAAGGTTTACATTAGGGTTACCATATATGCTTCTAGATGCACTAGCATTCTGGGGGATAAAGGAGGGTGATAAGGGATATATGCTTGGGAACAGGGATGAAGGGAGGACAACACTGCTGGTGGAAAAGCCCTAATTTTTGTCACCATGTACCTTAAGTATCACTGTGTAAGATTTGCCGTTGTCTACCTTAAATATCACTGTGTAAGATTTGCTGTTATATTTTCTAATAAATGTCTGTTAAAATAAAAAATATGCAAAAAAGATTAAAAATTATGGCAAAAGAAACATATGTAAGGTATTAATTAAAATAAAGATATTAACTATGTGCAAAAAAAAAAGAAGAAGACCATTCCAAGGGAGTATGCTATAAAGTCTAATTAAAGGGAGACTAATCCTAAAAATAAAAATATATAATTAAGTATCAAAGCAAAAGTGTGGAAGAGCGAAGGAAAAGGAAAACCATTAACTAAACTTGCCTGTCAGAGGATTAATTGCCACAGAAACTGAATGTGTTCTCTGCACCTGACCTGAAACAGATACTTTGAACTTTGTACAATATTTTTTTTTATTTTTGGGTCACATTCAGAGCACTCAGGAGTTACTCCTGGCTCTAGGCTCAGAAATCACTCCCTGCATGCTCGGGAGACCATATGGGATGCCGGAATTCGAACCACCATCCTTCTGCATGCAAGGCAAACGCCTTTCCTCCATGCCATCTCTCGGACCATGACTTTGTACAATATATTTATCAAGGAAAAACGAACAATCAAAATATTATAATAAATCAGAAAAGAACAAGATTTACTGAAACCCTATTTATTTAATTCTAAGTAGTTTTTCTATGAGGCTCACAGACAATCTTAAATTTAGTGTCATTTCTAAAAAAAATCTTTTGGGGGAGCCGGGAGGTAGCGCAGGAGGTAAGGTGCCTGCTGCCTTGCCTAGGACGGACTATGGTTCGATCCCCCGGTTCCCATATGGTCCCCCCGTGCCTGCCAGGAGCGACTTCTGAGCCCATAGCCAGGAGTAACCTTTGAGCGTCACTGGGTGTGACCCCCCCCAAAAAAAAACAAAAAAAAAATCTTTTGGGTTAAGTAAGCGACTCCATAACTCTGTCTTCAAATACCAGTAATGTAACAAAAGTTTTCTTTCCAAATATTTTTTTTTTTTTTAAATATGGAACGCTTCACGAATTTGCGTGTCATCCTTGCGCAGGGGCCATGCTAATCTCTGTATCGTTCCAATTTTAGTATATGTGCTGCCGAAGCGAGCACTCTTTCCAAATATTTTGAAGAGGTCAACATCCATAGAGATCATCCAATCATCATTAGATTTTTTGATAAATGTTATCAAGTCCACCAGTCTAGGTCTGAGAGATAGTATAGTGGGTAGAGTGCTTGCCTTGCTCATGGCAGATGCAGATCTTTTATCAAATTGCAGAATTTTGTCATTTTAAATATTTTTATAATATCTTTACTTAAGCACCATGATTACAAACATGTTTGTAGCTGGGTTTCAGTCATAAAAAACACCCCCCTTCACCAGTGCAACCTTTCCACCACCAATGCCCCCATCTCCCCAGCACACTATATGGTCCATAAGCCCAGACAGGAGTAATACCTGAATATGAAACCAGTAGTAAAACCTGAGTATCACTGGGCCTGGTCCCAAAATCCACAATTCTATAACTTTCCTGGTAAAGCCTAGACGCAGTGGTCCTCAAACTATGGCCTTCGGGCCACATACTGTATTTGTTCCCATTTTGTTTCTTCACTTCAAAATAAGATATATGCAGTGTGAATAGGAATTTGTTCGTAGTTTTTGTTTTTACAATAGCCGGCCTCCAACGATCTGAGGGACAGTGAATTGGCCCCCTGTTTAAAAAGCTGGCCCTAGAGGTTTTATTATGAAAGTAAAAAGTCTAATCAAAGTCTACATATTACAAAATCAATATGAAAACAACTTACCACATCTCTACAGCACTAAGGGTCAGTGTTATAGAGAAATGTAAAGATATATAGGTTTCAAAATGAACTGTGAGCATCTAAAATTATTCTTTCCTAGCTAAACATTTCTAATCCTCCAAATTGTAGGCGATGCTTTACCTAATATTGTATTACATGTTATTCCCTAGGCAAAGCACTAACCATATGTTATGCAGAGTACATTCAAAAAGAAACAATTACCTATAAAAGTCTCTGAGCATCTGGAAAGTGGCATGAGTCTAAGAATGGCACTTTTTTGGTATAATCTTTTTTTTTGTCTTATCAAGCCCATTTATGGAACCTCCAAATTTTATACCACATACAGTTTCAAGCCACATTCAGCATTCAGTTAAATTCTACCACATTTTGTGCAAGAAATGTATACTGATTACTACAGTAAAAGAAGTAACCATGCACCCCCCAATAAGACAAAATTCAGAATAGATGTTTTTTGGTACTTGTTTAGGAAATTAGAAGACAACATTTTTAAAAGGAAGACTGAACCAAGTTTCTTCAAAACTGAATAAAATCATTCTTCTTCTAGTCAAATAGTCAACTTCTGTCATAAAATGATGATTAGAAAGATAATTACTATAAAACAAAAATAAACATATTTCTAACAACCAACAGTGGAGCAAAGACTAAGTTTCGCTGGCAACTTTAAAATCGAGGAGCCAATTCCCCCCTGCTAGCATCAAAGTCAGCAACAAGTACCTACTTACTTCTCTCTGCCTAGTCCTGTTCCCTTTGAAAGTCAGGGGTACAGCAAGGAGGGAGAGGTGGCTTCAGAATATGCCAAAATTACACAAAACTAAAAATATTTAAAGTATTGTTTTTGGAAGCAACTACACCCTAGACCTTAAAAGTCGACACATATAGGAGCCGGAGCAGTGGCGCAGCAGGAAGGCTTTTGCCTTGCCTATGGCTGACCTAGGATAAATCGTGGTTCGATTCCCCAGTGTCCCATATGGTCCCACAGACCAGTGGCGATTTTTGAGCACAGAACCAGAAGTAAAACCCTGAGCATCACTGGGTGAGCCCCCCCACACACACACACACACAAACCAAAACCAAAAAGAAAAAATAATCAACACATGCATGTCATCTTCCTATTTTCCTATGCCACTCTCCATTTATACTCTTTTCTTTCTTTTCTTTCTTTCCTTCTTTCTTTCTCCCTATCTTTTTTCTTTCTCTTTTCTTTCTTTTTCTTTTATTTCTCTGTCTTTTTCTTCTTTCTTTCTCTTTTTTTTGGGTGGCCACACCCAGTGATGCTCACAGGTTACTCTTAGCTCTGTACTCAGGAATTACTTCTAAAGGATTCAGGAGACCATATGAGATATCAGGGATCAATCACTGAGTTGGCTTTGTGCAAATGAAGTACCTTTGGGCCACACCTGGCTGCACTCGGGAATCATTCCTGTTGGGACTCAGGGTTCAAACTGTGTCTGCCTCATGCCAGGCAAACACCCTACCTGCTATACTAGCTCTCTAGTCCCTTACCATCTTCTTAGTACAAAGTCAACTCTCTAATGGATCTCCAAATTTTGCTTATGATCGTTAGTTTGTCTCTGAACAGCATAAGCAAACACTTTATGAACTTCCCCCAAAGCAGACAGAAAGTAGCTTAAACAGAGACTAACCTGGAGGTGACTGATGCTGGGGTGGAGCTGTGTTCTCTCCAGTTCCCAGGTTCGGTCCCAAGGGCTCTCCAGGCACCAGGCCAAGATGCCGGGCTCTGAGGCAAGTCAAGTTGGCTCCTTCAGTCTCCGTGACCCTTGTGGAGGATGGTGGCTCCAAGGTGTCAGCGGATTGGGACCCAAACACAACACCGCCCTTTGGACTGGGAAAGTCATCAAGAGAGGCTTCACCCTCTCCAAGTGGAGGTGGGAGCTGGAGGATCCTGCGATGCTGTGGAGGACTGAGGAGTCCCGCAGTGAGAGGCCAGGGAACAGGTGGCATGCGTTTGTGTGTTCCAAACTGGGAGGATGAATTATTAAGTGCCACGCTGACTGCTGCCAATGCTGGGGGGTAAGACAGTCGC
>PVKC010008353.1:0-28187 GCA_004027635.1 Crocidura indochinensis | reverse complement strand
AACAAAAGCTGCAAATAGGTGGGTTTTGTGCAAAAATCTTCGGTGACTCTTGGAAGAGCTGGGAGAATGCCTCGACAATGACTGTGTGTGTGTGTGTGTGTGTGTGTGTGTGTGTGTGTGTGTGTGTGTGTCTGAGTGTATCTGTGTGTGTTTCTTAATGACCTCTGCTCCCTGACAGAGGCTGCTGTGTTTTCATATACCCTAAGGCCCAACCCCACCCCAGCCATTCTGAGAATTCGCAAGAGTTCCAAATAGATTATCTAGTACTGGCTGATTCCTCTGGGTCCTTCTCAGAATGGGTGGGGGTAAGATTTCTCTATCTGCATGCAGTAGCCAGTGTCACACCTTGTCAAAATCCTCCAATAGAAATGATTTCCAAACTCCATGACTTCATCTTATCAAAATGCCAACCCATAACATTTGTTTCAGATATACGGATGCTGGACTGTGATGCTACTTCTGGTCTCATAATACCTCAAGATTTTACAGTAGTCTCATTGGAAACCTGATGGGAAAGTTCTATAGAAAGCTCCCAAGCTCAGTGAGCCTAAACAGGAACACAGAAGGCTTAGCAAGCACCAACCAAAGTCCAGCAAATCTTTAGACAACGACTTTAATAACACCATGGAGGATATAACAATCATTTCCAATTGACCTTTGTTGAACTAGGCTTTCATCATTCCATTTGCCTTTTTGCAGTTACAAGTAATACAAAGTAAATTTGTGCCTCCATGGAGGCAGGTCAGGGTGGTTGAATATGAGTGAAGGAAATGTCACGCTGGTAGAAAGATTGATACATTTAATGCCTGAAGTGACTGTATTATGAACAACTTGGTAAATAGTGGTGTTGAAATGAATTAAAAAAACTATCATATCACCAAAAGAAACAACAATCAAAACTTCAATTGCAAAGTAGAATCTTCAACTGTGATTTTAAATGTATTTTTTGCCTTAGTTTAAAAGGAAACTAGGGTGCCTCAGGGATGGAGTTAATATACAATAAAACTCTACTTGCCTCTTCATCAGTTTGCGTTCCATGGGAAGAAGTCTGGGATGTGGAAGTCTTAAGGATGCATCCTAGGGACAAATCCACAAGGAAAGGAAGATGGGGGGGGGGGTGTCAGGAAAGGGAGCAGTTAGGCTGTAACACAATACCAACCAGGATTTCAGCTCAACCACTGGAGACTAGGAAGATCCTTTATTTTTGTATCCAATTGGATTCCAGTCAATTGGCCAAGGCCCTGCTGTAGAGGTATGTGAAACTGAATGTGTCAATTCCATTAGTTCATGCAATTTTAGGAAGACAGGTTGGGTATGTCTGTGGCACTCCTAGACTCAGGGGTGTATTGCATTTCACTGTCTAAGTGTCACAGATCTGTGATTGAGGACAAAAAGTAGAAAAGCAGGTACGGCTATATCTGAAGCTTAAAAAAAATTTCCAGTATAACTTAAAAATAAATAGAATGGGGCCCAGAGTGATAGCACAGTGGGTAGGGCACTTGCCTTGCTCAACCTGGGTTTGATTTCAGTACCCAATATGTTTGCCTGAGCCTGGCAGAACTAATTCCTGGATGCAGAGTCAGGAGTAAGTACCTCTGGGTGTTCTTTCCCATTTATTTTTAAACCCACTTAGGATGATGATAAAGAGGAAACTCTTTCACAATGGTGCATATTATTTCATGAAATATGATAAGGACTTTCACCTCCACACTTCTCCTGCCCCAGGGATCTAATTGCATCTTCAGTGATCACTATATTATCTTGAGTTGTGGCTGCAAAAAACTCATGCATCCTCTTTGCTTCTCATTTCTTCCAGGCTAGAATTTTCAGTCATTCTTGCCTAGCTAAATCCATATGTACTGCATCTCAATGTCCACCTTAAGACACTTCCTCCAGAAATATCCTTGATGACTTTCAACTTCACTGGTCTTATAGAATACTCACTAAGCTATTGGAAGACACCATGACATATTTTGAACCCTACCTTGAAATTTGAGGACTTTGTACTTGTATTTTGAAAGCTAGTTTATGATATAACTAGATTATGATTATTTCAGATTATAATAGACACATTGATGGCTCAAAATAGTTGTCAAATGAGTGATTAGGTTGCTTAACTCTAACTACACATGTAGATCTGGTAGAGGGAATAGTCATGAGAAACAATTTAAATGTTTTATTTATTTATTTATTTTTATTGTGACTGAAGTTCATTACACAGAAATACTTACTATATATAATGACAATGAATGAAGGGCATTCCCACCACCAATGTTGTCCTCCCTCCACTCCTGTTCCCAGCATGTCTCCCACATCTCCCTCCTTTACCCCCCAGAATCCTAGTGCAACTGGTCTCCACCTTACAGCTTGTTATAGGCTGGGTATCTATTTTGTTTGGTGTTCCAGTCTGGTCATTTTTTATTTACACTACACGTTCATATGACTGGTCCTGGTATCATTCTTTTCCCCCCTCAATTTATGAATGATTCAAGTTATGCTGTTCTGTTGGAGATAAAAAGCTTAAGGAAAAGAGGAGAAAAAATTTGGTATCAACTACTAAATGTTTTAATTTTTAACCATGTCTCCTCAGATGCCAGTGGTTGATATTTATTGAATCTCTTCTTTGCTCTTAGACACACTTTTAAGTGAAGGGGGATATGGTGGTTAATAAGACAAACTTACTGTTCAATGACACAACAAATGAGAGGACTGAAACATAGCTGAGCTAAGAGACTACACAGAGTGGTAGATGTTATGAGGGAAATAAACATAGTATGATGAGTTGGAATTAGGGATTGGGAGAAACTATCTTCAGAAGAAATTTGGTCAGAGAGAAGACCAACATTCCAGGGCAAAGAAACAAGAATTCAGGAGAGAGAATGAACTCTGTATTTGAGAATCAGGAAAGAGGTTTGGAGAGAGCAGGACAAAAATGAACACTGTTAAAAAAAAGAGAGAGAGAGAAAAAGTAAATGAACATAGTGAACTATGATACTAGGCGAAGTTGGAGGCTTAATGTTCAGGTTAAAGGATTGAAATCCTATTATAAGAACAGTGGAAAAATTGGTGAATATTGGAGTTCATTTTGCTTTTTAAAATATAAGATAGATGTAGATTCATGGTGAAACTTATGAAGCTTTGGGAGTTCTCACCTGGTGGGTTCATTTAAGGACCTGAATTCTGTGTTTCCAATAAGTCTCCAGGCAATCCTAGGCAGCTCTGAGCACGTCAAATAGTGAAGGAATAAAGTCCTGCCGATCTAGATGCAGATTGCATTATTTGAAAACCCATTATACTAAAACTTCAGTCGTTTTATTTATCTTTTTGGTTTATTTTTGTTTTGGGGCCACACCCAAGTGGTGCTAAGGGGTTATTCCTGGCTCTGAGATCACAGATTGCTCCTGGCAGGCTCAGAAAAGCATATGGGATACCAGATAATCAACCTGGCTTGGCAGAGTGCAAAGCAAATGTCCTACCTGCTATGCTATTGCTCCAACCCCATGGCTTATTTTAATTAATCAATTATTTATTAATTAATAATTTATGGTCCCAGTTTCATCACCTATAAAAATGCTAAAAATGAAATACTAAAAATGCTAAAAACCATAAAAAGAATGATTATAAAAATTAAGTGAGATGATTCATGTTAAAGATCATACAAGACTACAGAAATATGGGATTTCATTATTTTTGTTGCAGTCAGTTAGAGAAGAGCCTTTGTCTTACTCTTTTTGTGAGATTACCTGGACTTCTTGAGCATGTAGCCTGTTCCAAAACATGAACCAAGTAAAAAGTCCAGCCAACTAACACTATAGACTTTTTCCATAGAATGAAGGAAGAGAAAAGGAAAGAAAAACGAAAGGGCAATAAAAGAGAAAGAAAGAAAGAAGAGAGAAAAAGAAAGAGAAAGGAAAATAAAGAAAAAGAGAAAGAAAAAGAAGAAGAAAGCAAGAGAGAAAGAAAGGGAGAAAGAAAGGAAAAGGAAGGAAGGAAAGAAGGATTAAAGGAGGGAAGGGAAGAAATAAAGAAGCCCGATGACTCTGATTAGCGTATGATCTGGTATAAATGATATCTACATAGAAATGGAAATTTGAGCCCTTTAGTTGATATGGTATTGATACTAGTCTTTGTATCTCCGTTATTTATTATGAATTTTGCTGTCTCCCAAAGGCATGCTGAAGTTTGGGCTCTAGTGGAAAGATGTTTTATGTGGATATAGGATGTTGGCAGATCACTTCAGTTAAGAGGAGGCCATTGTGCAGGTCCGAATCTCCTATGAGTAATGTCCATCTAATAAGTTAGCTTGTGATAATTAGAGACTAATGCGATAATCAGAGATAGAGATTGGAGAGATACTGCTGTGGATCAAGAATGGAATAAGGATGGATCGTCACCACCAGGATTTAGAATAGGCAAGGAAGGATTCTAGTTAGATTAGATTTGATGAGGTAACAGAGACGGACCAGTACCTAAATTTCAGCCTTCCAGTCTCAAGGTCCAGTAGGCTAAATTTCTGGTACTGGTAGATGTCCTCATGATGATGTTTTGTCCTGGCAGAACTAGAAACATGTTGCTATGAGCTTCATCCTTTCTCCATTTCTCAGTTTGTTTGTCCTCTTCTGCTGTACAGAAAGCTTCTTGAGGGTAGGGATTGGACTTCACTCTGTTTCATGTTCCTCGAATGACTTAGCAATGTTTACTCAAGGGCTCATTGAGTTGAACTATTGGTTGAAGTAATTATAGGGCTCCACAAAGATAATGTGGCTCATTATCTGTTATTATGAACTCCCTATAATTTATCTGTCAGCATTTGACATTAATTGTCATTGAGGAAATAGAAGAAGTGCCTTTTAGTTGCCAAGAGATGTTTGGATACCATGAAGGAATAAATACTCATGGGAAACTTTAGCACATACTATTATTTTTAAAACAGTAATTGAATATCTACAAGCTGAGGGCTAAGTGTCAAACTCTGTTGTATGGGACTAATACAGCCTCTTTAATTTAATCAATTTGACATCATAAAGAGCTGTAACCCGTTGTTATACATTGATCAGTAGAAACCACTTACTAACGAGAGAACTAAGGTTTAGATGATATAAAAAGTTGAGCTCAAAGTCATATTTGGGCGATGTGACAAGCAGTCATGGTTAGCTCATGACTAAGGTAAAATGCAAACACTGAGCTCTCCTGTCTACAGAACAAAAACATTCCACTTTGTATGGATGAATGGATGTAAGGGATATAGATCACTCCATTTACCTGTATTAAGTATAAGCTTATTTGATTCCATCATTTTATGTTCATCAATGACAACTATACTGCCACTATATTCTTTCTTCTATTATTATATATTTTTGGGTCATACCTGGTATGCTAATTTGAATATAGTTTCTCCCTCTACAAAACCACAAGTTTTATTTAGTCCCAGAGAAGTTTTTTGGGGGGATGAGGGGTGTGACCAGAGATAAAACTAATGGCTTTTCTCTCAGTAATAATTAATTTG
The DNA here is from genome assembly GCA_004027635.1 of Crocidura indochinensis. Taxonomy (NCBI): domain Eukaryota; kingdom Metazoa; phylum Chordata; class Mammalia; order Eulipotyphla; family Soricidae; genus Crocidura; species Crocidura indochinensis. The sequence continues at coordinate 22,681 of PVKC010008353.1, read as the reverse complement.
GTTTGGTTTTGGTTTGGGAGCCACAGCTGCCATTGCTCAGGAATTGTTCCTGGCTCTGCACTCAGGAATCACTCTTAGCAGAACATATGGTAGTATCCTATCTGCTGTACTAGCTATTTAGTTATCTTTAACTTTTATTTTAGATACACTGGTTTATAAAACTATTAATGGGGGATTTCATACATAAAATATTCCAACAATAGATTCAATCCAGTCATTATATGTTACTTACTTAACATATACCTTTATGTTATGAGAGAGATCATTTTGTGTCTGTCCCCCTCCCCACTTATTCCACTCAGCATGATAGTCTCCAGATCTATCCATATTATGGCAAATCACACAATTTTTATGTTTTCCTATAGCCGAGTAGTATCCCATTGTAATAGTTTCCTTCACCAGTCATCTGTTTTGGACTCGGGTGCTTTCAGGTTTAGGTTACTGTGAATATTGTTTCAACAAACATGGGATTGCAAATGTACTCCCATATTTTAATATTTAAAAGATGCTAGAATTTTCTTTTTGCCTAAAACAAAGCCAGGCATATGGACGATTCTTTAAGTTTTAATCAAATAATTTAAAATAATATCTTTATTTAAGCACCATGATTACAAACATACCTGTAGTTGGGTTTCAGTCATAAATGTAATTTCTAAATAGAGTGTTTGAGCCCTAGTGGAGTTGCTGGGTCATAGGAAAGCTCTATTCCTAGTGTTTTGAGTGTTTGTAAAATACTCTCATTCACTCCTGAACCTTGAGTCACATTTATGCAACTGGCATGGTTTTCTGCATCAGTACCAGGGAAGAGGAACTTCTACTGGGGAAAGTCCTAATGCTGCGTTGGCACTGACTTGCTCCAGAGTGTGTTCATATGACATCTCGATGACATGGAAACAGCAGCAGCTTGCTTTCAAGGTAGGGTTCCCTGGTAACAGTGAGATGAAACCAGAAGATGCTCCATTACACCCTGGCTTTGACATAGGATCTATGCAAAACCCAGGATCTCTAATTACAAAACCCTGACTATGACAACTGTGATTGAGAAAAATCTTTTACTGGGACCACAAAGAAAGATTTTGGGGTTAGACAACTTAATGTGCCCTGAGCCTGTAGTTGGTCTTATGGTAGGATTCTTCATGGGTAGGGTCTCCCTGTTTTCAGGTCAAAGATTTTTCCTTTCTATTTTCCTCAACTTTTACTGCACTTATACAAACAAAACAAAAACAATAGCATAACCCTGCCCCCAACATACCCTTTTTTCTTTTGTTTCTTTTTCTTCTTCTTTTTTATCTTTTAAATAGGGACTCCATCTTTTTCATAGAACCTTGGGACACAGATTACTTTGTTTACCACACATTTATGCATTTTTCTATAAAACTAAGAGGAAAGGAAAAAAGAAATAATGGGGACCAGGGACCAAGTGGTCTCAGATGCATTGGTGGAGAAAAAAATGCACAGAACTAAATATTCAATCCAAAGTAAATGACAATAGAATCAAGAGGCCTACACTTTAATAATCCAAACTTAAACGGGCCTGTTATACTGGCAGGCCTTGGCCTTGGGGAAAGATGGTAGTGGTAGAGGATGTACTCTGGGATCATTGGTGGAGGGAGGTCGACAAAGGTGATGGACATGGCCCTGATTCACTGTATATCTGAATTCAAATATGAAGTACTTTGTAGATCACAATGGTTTTAATAAAATAAAATAAAAGGCTAGCTAAGCTGATCTGCTCTACAGCTGTGAATGAAGGTCCTTGCCCCTACATCCACACCAACCCAGATTGTTTTGGTCTGTTATTATTTCCTTTCTGGGAAAATAGGTGATTGAACTTAGGACTCATTGGATGATGCTGTTTGGGGGCAGTCAAGTCACTCCAGTGGGTTCACTTCAGGAGCCCCAAATGTGTTCCCTGTAAGGTAGAGAGGGAAATATATCACTGCCAAATTAGTGGACCCAGAGATAGTAGAGGATGTGTACATCACACTGGGCACTTCTTCTAGGGGAGTCAGGAGACAATGTGTTATATTTCTTCTGTGAGGGTGTAAGGGTGTAAGGTAATGGGGTAAGGTGCCATTAATGATCCTCGGAGGAGGGCTGAGGCAGGGGAGAAAACACCAGTAGAGCAGGACATAGACTTTACTTATTTATTCATTGTTTTGGGGGAGAATCTGGGATTGCTTAGAGCTTAATATGAGTTCAGAGATCACTCCTAGTAGGCTTGGGGGACCATATTGGTGCCAAAGATTAAATTTGGGTCAGCCATATGCAAGGCAAACACAGGTTTTATTTATGCATTTATTTTGGGGTCCACACCCAGTGGCATTCAGAGGTTACCCTGTGCTCAGAAATCACTCCTGGAAGTTTCAGGGGACCACATAAAATGTCAGGGAACAAACCTGGGTTGACCATTTGCTAGGCAAATGCCCTATCTTCTGTGCTATATCTCTGGCCCTACAGGTTTTATTTTAAAAAAATAATAAAACAAAAATAAAAATTTATTTTTAGAATAAAATTGCTGTGTATGTAAACATTTTTATGGGATTATTATGTTACTGACCCTACCCTGATCTGTGATTGTGCCCTACCCTAGGGTATGACTTGACATTCTGCTCCCACCCTATGGTGGTACCTGATTCTGCTCCCACCATTGGGTGGTATCTGAACCCAACATTGGGTGGTACCTGACTCTGGGACATAAAAGCAAGGATCTGTGGAAGGTGAGGGGCTTTTTTCCTGCCTTTTGGCTTCGGCCTCTTCACGGAATAACGAGCTCTTTTCTTCGGAAGCCTGACTACCTGTTGGCTTTCTTCCCGCCGCATTCACCTCAGAACCACTGGCTGACCAGGGTATCAGACGCATGGCCAGAGCTGGAGGAGAAAGACCTCATAATCCATCCTTCCATCAGTCAACCTCATGAGGGGCTGATTTGCAACATAAAATAAAAATCCATGAGTGGATTCTGCCTCTGTACTGCAGAACTCATCACAGATGATGGGACGTTTGGCATACAGGAACTTCTGTATTCCTTGGCTTTGTATTTTTGTGGGTGACTTTTTGTCTAAAGAGTTTTCTAGTAGAAGAGAAGTTAGGCTTCCCACCCCATTTAGCTCATTATAGTTTACACACAACTGGTATCATTTTTTCCTTTGGTTTATACAAAACTAAGTCTTAGAAAGCCCCACAGTGAGAAAGGGTACAATAAGAATTAAATCTTAACTTTTCAGACTCTGGAAACAATTAGATTTTGGGAAGGTACACAATCTCTGTGTGACTCTTATCCAGAAATTCATTCTTTTTGGCTTTTCTGCAACATCTATTCAGATGCTCTTTCAGAAGAACTTAAAGATTTATCTTTATTTGGAAAAAAATCAATTGTTCTCATTATTTCTTATATCAAGAGAAACTCAGTAACCAAAAAACAAAATATTGGATAACACCAGAGACAGTGCAATATAGCATTCTTTTCAGTTGCCTCTGGTCTTAATCAAGAATTGGGCTCTGTCCTAAATGAAGGATATTACTTTGCCAACCACAGGTCCAAAATTTTTTCATCAACCATACTCTTGTGATAGGAGGAGAGAAAGCCTGTTTATGTAAACCAGTTTATGATTCTGGCTCTAGCTTCTTCTTAAGTCAGCATAGCACAGTCTTTGTACCCTTGGAGACCCTGATGTCAGAGTTAAGAAAACAACTGCCTTTGACCAGCTCCAGAGTAGAGAGGCTTCTCATTCCTATTTTTACCTGGGTCCATAAATGAGTTTTCCTGCAGGCCTGCAGAGACAGGAATAAGCAGATCCAATATCAAGATTCTCTTGCTTCCTTGAGAAATACGGGGTCTCTCCAAGAGCTGAGGAAGAAGTCTGGGTTGTTGGAACATGTGAACTTGAGTAGAATATCTGGGTTCTTGTTTGCTTAGATCACCTGGCCAGGACATCTATCTGGAACAGAACCTGCCATCCTCTTCACCTCCACATCCGATGCAGTCTGTCTTACAAATGAACAGGTTTAATCTCATCTGCTAAAGAGGTTTCAATTTCTATCCTTAGCTGGTTAATAAAAAAATAGGTTTTTCTATTGGACAGGATCTCAAAAAAGCAAGTTGAGGGGTGGGATTTATTATACTCACTACATAAGCTCATAAGTAGAACTTCCTTTAATATTGTTCAGTAACCCAAACCCAAAGCATTTGAAGACCAGGGAATCAGTTTATCAAAACCATTCATCTGGACTAATGATCAGTCTCTCATCACAAAAAAGAAAGACCAGGAATCCTTTTAAATGCTTCTTTTATTTCATTGGTTGTACATTGGGTGAGTGAACTGAATATTACAACCAAAACATAGAATTGATACAAATTAGACTCCTGTTTACACTGTAAGGTAATGCATGAGGGAATTCTTTTAAGTGTTACAGAAAGGTTTAGTAGAAATGTTACCAGTGATATGGCTGAAAGAATATTTCTGTGAAGTGCTGTTATTTCCTGAAAACCAAGAGTGAAATGGAATTTCCGTATAAGTGGCGAGTTTGTCTCTTAACTACAGTATTTGTTGAATTGCTATTTTCATGTCTTGGATATTGGTGATTTTGTTTTTATAATTAAACAAAGCATTTAAGATTTATTCATCATAGTCAGACTTCTGAATATAAACAAACTTTTGGCAAATAATATTTATACAGAAAAATAGTTTTAGATCCTCTCAAATCCCAGAATTATTCTATAAAATTACATTATAAATAAATAAAAAGCAAAATCTGTTGTACATATATTTGTACATCTATGCATTTGCCTTGCCTCCTCCTTATTGTAAATGGTATATTTACGACTCTTTGTATATTATATCACAATTCTGGAAAATGGATATCATAGTAAAAATACAGTCTTCTATATTTGCTTGGGGGTTACAGGTGATGTTTTGATATTCTATGATTAAAGGGCTGAAAACAGTTGTGTGCTAATTTTTAAAATCAAAATCATGAAACAAAAGAAAAAAAGACAATGTTACAACAATTAGTCTACAAAAATATTTGTGATTCCCATAATTTATCACTTAGTAATGTATATACTATGTTTTCAATGAGTTTAAGTGAGTTAACAAAGAAGAAAAGAAAAAATAAAAGATTGAATGTTCTAGGCAAGTTGTAGCATAACTACATTGTTATAGTTGAGAACATTACAAATATCAATAATACATAAAGATGAAACTACCAAAGAAATACAAGTTAGATACAATACTTTTCCACAATTAAAACAAATACGATACAAGCACTATGTGAGATTACACTTAGAACATGATTTTCTTTTGATAAGGTTATCAAATCTACGATATAAGATAAACAGTCAGTAGACTTTGAACAATGTTAATGAAAATGGCAGATTTCTTTCTTTTTTTTTTTACTTGAAACGAACATGATATGGTCGGTGCAACTATGTTTCAGAACAGGCAATGGAGCCAAAATTTAAAATATTTTACATTCAATCTCAAAAGTCAAAATACTTCAATCACTAATAATGTTCACAAAGAAAATGAATGTTTTAAACAATTACACATAAAATTTATTTATGACAGATGTTTTGTTTCTTTTTTTTAAACAATAATTTAAAAACTACTTAGGTATGGTATCTCTGCTATGTGCAACATATAAAATGTGAAATATGAAATATTTGGTACGATAGTGCTTAAAATAAACTTTAAAACAAACTTTCTGAACAAAATTTAATTGTATCGCTATCACCTTGAAGATCAACCAAGTATTTAAAAAAGTAAACAACATTAAAATAGGTTTCGTCCATATATAGTATATATGTATGTTTATATATAATATGTATGTACTTGTATTAAAGTTTTTTATACTTTTGAGACATAAAATATGCTTTAAGGTGAAAGAATTAAAAGAACTAATTTTTTTTTCCATGCTGTAGTCAGTTTCAACCCTTTAGATCCAACTTTTGAAATGCAACACGGTAATGGATTTTTTTTTTAAAAGTGAAACTAGCTACTTTTTTTGTGTGTTTGTTTACATAGTAATTTAGATTAAAGTCACAGTCAAATTTTCAGTGACTAAACTCAAACTTACTTAAATTAGAATATTATACAGATCTCCTCACCTACAGCTTTCTTCTTGGAGTACGATTTTTAGTATAGAAGAGTTCTTATTCCGGAACAGGCAACTGTGTGGTGAGTTTGAAAGACTAATCCCTCTGTTTGGACAGTTTGGGCCTCTCCTTCTCGTCAAGCTGGATGAAGTCTGGCAAAATCTAGGCACTTCTACAAAGTCTCTCTTATAAAACAACTTTAAAAATATACTTGTAAAATAATACCTTCAAGACTTTGTTTGGTGGGGTATGAAGCTCATACCGTGCAAAGTTTCTTTTTTTTTTCTTTTTTCTTTTTTTTTTTTTAACTCTAATGTTATTCTAGAATCCCATGATTCAATGCGGCATCTCCAGGCAAACCAAATACCACACTTTGATGTGTCCCCAGTACTTGTGCTTGAATTTTTCCACTCAAATTTTTAGACCTGCAGACCAGGTCTCTCTCTCACTCTCTCTCTCTCTCTTTACTTCACTTCTCATTTTTGCTGCAGCATTCCTGTGTTCAAGAAGTGAAACATACCCTTGGATCCAGTGGGGAAATGAAATGACAGTGACTGGAGTTGGAATCAAACCTGCCATTGGAATAGTTGACTTTTTTTTTGTTTTTGTGTTTATTTCAACTACTGCTAATTGTTTATTGCTAACTTTGAAGTATTCTGAGTCGAAACGAGTAACTTGGTTGGACTTCCTGCATCAGCTATAGTTATGGAGATAAGACAATATTCCTAGGACAGAAACTATGTTTAGAAATCCTTGTAAAGTAAACTTTTATCCTTTATGTCTTTAAACATCACAGCTGGTCTCAGGTAGTTAACTATCTTAGGTTGGAATATACTAAGCATACCATATTTAATACTCATATATGATATAGCAGCACTAGCTTCTTAAGAGTTGTGGTCTGTCCAGAAGAACTAATTCTTTATTTAGCATGCAGTTTGTGGCAATTCTATTGAGGAGGAAACGGGATAGTATGTACAGTAACAATGTTTAGTTATTCTCAATGCAGATTCTTGGCATTCCATTCCATTTCTGCTGATTATTTCAGAATTATCTGTTAGAGAAAGAAAAAAGACAAGCACAATTTAGACATCCTCCTGGGAAGAGGGGGAGAAAGTCATGAGTTTTAAATCTTACTCTTTGATAGCAGACATTTGAAAATAGGAAGTTTAAAAAAAATACCTCAGCATTTTGAACAATCCCCACCCATCAAGCTGAATACTTTACTGGTAACTACTTCTGCTATGTGGCTACTGTACAGGATAATGATTCATATACACAGTATTTTTTTTTTTGGTAAAACTGTAATAGTGTACATGTGGGCATGCAGCATGTTTAGGCCTCATTCTTTTTTTTCCTTCTATTTACTGCCTCACACTTCTCTTACGGTAATATCACTCAATTAACATTTGTTAAAGCAATCAAGAAATCAACCCAGAGAATTTGTTTACATTTGGAAAAATGTTTAAAAAAAAACTAAACCTAGATAATGAAGTGAATATCATGTAGGTATGAACTGGAACTTATATTTTAAAGATGCATTCGTACCAAAAATAATTTTGTGTTCGAGACACAGTAGAAAGCAAATCTGAATTCAGGGAAACTTTCATTATCTCATATTAAAGAAGAAAAAAAATAAAGAACATTCATGTAAATGAATTAATACATTCTTAATAAATTCAAAAGCACAGACAAAGCTTAACTATTAGATGAGAGTCTGGATGAATTCATTTCTGACTCTGCCTTTGCAAAGAACAGATTTGGCCCTCATGTCCAGCTTCAAAAGTCAGCTTTTGAACACATTCTAATAATAAATTTATTCCTTGTGCAATGTTTTTCTAAACTTGTTGTAATTAACAAATAAAAAAATAGAATTGGCTAAAACCCCAATGGTTTGTATTAGGAAATAAATGGTAAAATGTATTTGTTGTCAAAATTAGTTAATGCTCTTGCAACTGTTCATTAAAGTCCCATTTCTATGAGTAGATTTTCCTATTTCAGTCTGTGAGAATTTATACATGTGAATATTTTCCCCTTCAAAGTAGGTTCTATTGTAGTTATAAAATCAGTAATATGCACTTAACTAGGTTAACTCATGAAATACTTGAGTTTTATTTCACTGAAACTTAGAGAAGTGTGCAAAACTGATGAAACAGGAAGGACCCATTTATATGAAATAATTATATTAAATGGAAATGGAAAACAATCAGAAAATAAAATCATTCTTTAGTTTTGCTAGGACTTTAAGTTTTCAACAATCTAAAATTAATTTTGTAAATCAACAACCCTTGTCTTATGTACTAATAGACATGGCTCAAAATAATGTTATATGACTGTATATATATACACACATTAACATGATACTTTGAATCGTCACTGCAAACAGCTAATATTCAAATTCTTCAGATAGTCATATTATAACTTTGTTTTAAAAGTATATAGCTGCTCATTAAAAAAGTAATTATACTGTTTCATTCTATAGTATCAATACTATCTATAAAGTTTCCAAATAAGAATATGTCCCTAGGTATCAAATAATTTTGTTTTCTTTCTTTTTTTAGCCTTTAGTAAGTTTTTCTAAAAAAAAAACTTCAGTTTCTTAAATAGATATAAATTATGTTAGAATATATTTACATTCATGCTTATTCACTGAAATTAATACACTTTATAGAATGATTTTCCTAACTATCTGGAAAGAAACATTGTCAAAAGAGATAGCAATGGGCACATCTGCATTAAAGAGATTCGTTACATCCATGCCTTTGCCTGCAGATTAACATCTGGGATTAGCTGTACTGTAAATCAAGTCGCGATGTTAAATAAAAACATAAAGTGACCTGACCCAAATTACTTTCTAATTGTTGTAAATAAGCTACAATATAGATAAAAAAACATTCAGGGAGAGAGAGACAGCACAGGGTTTAAGGTGCTTGCCTTTCATGTAAGTTCTGAGAAAATCGTGAGCACTGCCCAAGCTTTCCCCAGAAAACTCTCTGTCCCACTAACCACCCCCTCAACAAAACAAAACAAAACAAAAACAAAAATAAAAAACAACATAAAAAGAAAAACAAAAAACACCACTGCCAACAACAAAAGTGACTAACATGCTGATGTAGTTCAAATTAAATGTACTTTTTGGTGAAACCATTCCAGAACTACAGATGGAACATTCTAGAAATATATAGAGCCTAAATATGGAGCAAAATACATAGAGTCTAAATAAAGAGTAGCAGTTCTCAGTGTGGATTGCTTGGATTGCCAGGTCTGATGTCCCTAGACATGCACATTTCTAGTCTCAGAACATCCTACATGCTAGGACCAGCCCTTGCAGGGAGAGTTCCTCTGGAGGAAACAGGAGAACCTGGTATGTGTACTTGGAGATGGAGGGAAAAGTCATTTTGAACATACAAGGGCTCTTCTACCTAGTTTTCAACATGACATTTCTAGAATCAGTTTCTATTTTAACTCACACTAAAGAAATGTAAGCTAATATAAGACCTAGAGGTATGTTTTGTGCTTCCCTGCTGTGTATTCTCAAAGATTTCTTCCATGACCATGGAAACACAGCGTGCGTTCTTCACATAAACTCTCATCCACAGCCATTGTCATTTTAGTATTTTATTTGGTGGTGGGAGTGAGTCAAATCCAGCTATATCAGGGCTTAGTCCTGACTCTGTGCTCAGGAATTATTCTGGGCAGTGTTTGTGGACAATATGCAGTGCCAGGGATCCAACCAGGGTCAGCCACACATAAGACTGATGCCTTATATCCAATGTTCTCTTTCTAGCAATATTTTTTAGTGTGATGGCCTGGAGAACCAAAGCCTTACAAGCTTTACCTGAATATGGGTACAACATATGTACAAAGCATGTGACTCTGAAAGAATAGGTTTATATATGGTTCTGAAATACTGGGTATGAACCTAAAGAGCTATGCCCCGATCCAGACACAGTCCACTTCAAAAATGTCAGTTAACCAGATCATTCAAGGACTTGGCTGTGGTGTCTTTTCTGACCTGCATCCCTGTCAGACTTGAGATCCAAAGTTGCTTTCAACTTCTGGGCCTTGAAGGCCTTAATTTCTCAAGCATTTTTTTCACTTAATATAAGAACTATGACGCAAGAAGCTATTGAAAACTGAGCTTTTGACATTTAATATTCTAACACCTACTGTCAAGGTTCATCCACTAGTGTTCTAAAGTTCCCTCTTTGCTATCTACTCAGCCTGTCACACTGACAAACACGTTTTCAAGTTCAGTGGCTGTCAACTGGATTTTGTTACTGTCATTGAATCTGTGCTTTGGAGATGCAGCTGTATCACTCCCTGCATTTTCAATGCACCCCAAACTCTTGTTTCCCCTGTTATTTCCCATCTTTATCTTCTTTCACTTCTTCCCATCTCTTCCCAATTTCTTTCCATCTCTGTCCTCCTCCTCCCTATACTCTGGGGTCAAGGGTGATTGAGACATCCCCTGTACTAAATTGCATTATGCAATAAAAAGCTTTCTGTAGACAACTGATGAGTGAGATCATCCTGTGTTACCTAAAGGTCATAATTTGTTAAGCAAGACAATGGAAATCTCTCCTGGGGACTGCTGGAGCACAAATACATTAGAACAAAGAACAACAATTCTGGGTGCTTCTCTGAAGCTTTGCTGTCTTTGTTTACATTTGAAGAGATTATGGATTCTCCAAGAGGGACTGAGATTTCAGTTTGAAATCAGTGTTGTGAGACAGGTCAGTGTTACCAGTTAGGTTCTGCTGACCTGGGAAATAGAGCACAGAGGGTTCCCAAATGGCTCATATGTACTTGGAGATACTTGCTGACTTTCTGGTTGGCCTAGGAATCCCTTCTCTGGCATGGTACTAATGAGTGATTGAACGCGGTACAACAGTGATTCAAATGATTTTGTCTGTTTCTTTCAGTGCTAGTGTAAGTGAGTATCGAGAAGAACTCCTGGAAGTTTGGGAATTGGAGAAAAGGAGGCCATGCATGTGGAGATTATAGGAAATAGTGTCTGGAGCACTGGTTTGGAGGTGGATATGATAAACCAGAGCAGCAGGATAGGTAGTAATTGTGGAGGAGCTTGTGAGGACTGTTGCACTTCCTAGAACATTCTTGCCTGGCTGAATGTTTCTCTGAACCTTTTCTAGTGTCCATTTATACCATATGAAGCTCTGACCCCAAAATGCCAGGTTCATAACCACAGGATCTTAGTGTCCCTGGCAACATTTTGAACTTACTGACAGGTATATTTCTATGTCTTTCTCTGACTGACTAGTTCCTCAAAGAGTGAGTGTGAGTGTGTGTGTGTCTGTATGTGTGTACACGTGTGTGTGCATGCATATCAGAACCATATGGAGAAAGCAGTCTACTTTATTTTTTAGGAAGTTGAGATAACTGGGTACGGTAAATTAAAATCTTGAATTGAAAGCATAATCTTCAGTTCCCTTTTCCAATGAGAACTCACAGAAGTGAAAATAGCTGATGCTCTCAAAACCAGCCACCCTCCAGTTGAAAGAGACAGACTTCCTCTCAAAGAGCTTCAGCATTCAAAAATGCATCAAAGTGCTTTGTACATTCATAAATCTTTAGTGCACCTTTTAGTTATAACAAGGGAACCTGTGATGCTAAAATATGAGTTTGGGATCAGATATCTACCCATCGATGAATCTCTTCCAATTGGTTGGACTTAAGCATCTGATGATGCTACCTAACATATATCCTTAAGTTGCTCCCAGAGCATGATTGGTTTCATATTTATTGAAGACCAAGCATGAAGAACACCAGCTAAGTCGTTTTTTCCCTAAAATGTCTTCTTAATAGGCACTGAGAAGTCTCTGCATCCTCAGATTGATGACACTACTAATTGCCGAAGCAACGGCATTGATTGCTGGAGCAATGGCAATCAAACTTGTTAAAATGAGGACTGGGTCAGGTTCTACCTAACTTCTTAGCTTTCTGGAACCAGGCAAAAAATAAGTACAAGTAAGTATGAACCAGGAAGTCATGTGTAGAGGGAAGGACATGTGTCCAGGCAGAACAGATTAGCGACTATGCAACTAGAACCAATTGCTTCCTGGGCTTCTATTACTTGGGACTTTCTCATTTTCCAAAGAATCTGGAGATTTACACTATATAAAGCAGATAAATCTTTGGGTTAAATGCAGCCACGAGTTTGTATTCTCTTGGAGTCAAGCATTTTTTTTCTTGGAAGAGATACCTATAAAATTTGGATTGCTATTTTATTTTATTTTATTTTAATTTGTTTGTTTTGAGGCCATACCTGGTAGTGCTCAGGTTTTACTTCTGCCTCTGTACTCAGGAATTCTCCTGATGGTCCCAAGGAACCATATGGGATACTAGGGATCAATCCTTGGTAGGCCACATGCAAAGCATCTGGCCCCCGGATTGCTATTTTAGCATCTTGATTGCTTCTCAGCCTTTTGGCTAAGATCAACTGTATTTTAGCATCTTGAGATAGGTAGCAAGCAAGACCACACAGAGAGACAAGTCAGCTCAGTAGCAGGATAAAGCAATTGACTAATAGAAGTCCGATATCTAAGAAGAAAGTACTGTTCCTCATTAAGTGATTCACTGGGTAAGAAATATGTATCTTGCTTTATTCTTTTTTAAGACATCGAGGAATTTAAACTGAGCCCTCTGTTGGCTCTTATTGTTGGTGGTGTGCCACTGAAAAGGAACTGATAAGCGTAAGAAATATACTCAATGGAAATGAAAACAATTGTCTCTGCAGAGATGGAAACACTTGCATTGGTAGCATATACTTAATAGCTAACTTAACCCTCATGTAAAGAAGGTTGAACAGAGACAAATCAATGGAGATTTTCCTTAGTGCTTAGAGAAATGAGGAGGAAAACCTCCTGAGTTCTGTGTATTTGTGTGTGTGTGTGTGTGTGTGTGTGTGTGTGTACATGCATGGTGGAAGGAAGTGCTGGGTTACACCAGGCTGTGTTCAAGAATTATTCCTGACTTTATGCTCAGGGATCACTCCTGGTGGGCTCAGATACTAGGATAGAATCTATGTGCAAGACAAGTGCCTTATTTGCTTTACTATCTCTTTAGTCTCACCTGATTTTTTTTTGACTCAGTACTTGATCTCCTATACAAAAGAATAATTTTGGAAATTGGGATTTTCTACTATTAAAACTTTTAGAAATGTTCACTAGCATATGTGCACTAGCTTACTAATAAAAATATTCACTGAAAAGATTTGGGGGTGCCAGCTGAGCTCAATATTTAAAATGTGGACTCAATATTCTTTCGTAAAAACTCCTATTGTTCAGGCCACATGTTACAAAACAGTGGTAACGATTTAGATTCCTGGAAATACGAATCAAAATGTAAGTAGAGAAGATTATCTAGAGGTTTCCGTTAAGTCCTCCCATGAAGAGTCATTCAATAGTGTTTTGTAATGTTGGGTTTGAAGATTGAGATGAACTCCACCATATAAAATGTTGGTGTCTTTGTTGGAATTTGAAGGAGTTTCAATATATCTGGAGACCACTAGCATGAAAAAAACATGTATTTCAAGAACAGCTTCTGTCTTGGTGGATAAACCCAACAAAACTGAGTTCCACAGGATAAGAGTCAGCTTTCATTTCATTTGTATGAATGACTGATAAATAAGAATTTATTGAAGATATAATTCTACAATGATGATATCAACAGAGTCAAGTCATATGTAGAAGTGGAGGAAGGAGAGAAACCCTGGACTAGATATTCATTGATAATCTATAGACTCTAATTTCTTTCTTCTTCCTTTCTTCCTTCCCTCCTTCTTCCTTCCTCTCTCCCTTCCTTCTTTTCTTCTTTCTTTCTTTCTTTTATCACTCTATCTCTGCCTGGACTAGATATCTATTGATAATTGATGGACTCTAATTTCTTCCTTCCTTCTTTCCTTCCTTCCTTCCTTCCTTCCTTCCTTCCTTCCTTCCTTCCTTCCTTCCTTCCTTCCTTCCTTCCTTCCTTCCTTCCTTCCTTCCTTCCATCTGGCAGATAAACAAAAAGGCCACGCGTATAAATGTTTAAAAAGATTTACTAGGAGTATTTAATGAGTATATGGTCCTATTTTCTCAAAACAAATCTTCCTGAGAGAAAGAATATACCACCTCAAAATTTATTAAGTGGAGAAAGTAGAAAACTATATCTATATATCTGTATCTATATATCTATATCTATATCTATATCTTACAAACTGAATCTTGCCTGCTGCTAACCACTACTGGGCCTTACTCTGTTAGATATGTTCTTCCTCTGCTCCACCATTTTCCCTTCTTCCTGTTTCTCATCTATTTAATGTTCTCTCTCCATCCTGTCTCTAGTTTTCAGCACGTAAGGCACCCACTAAAGTCTGTTATTTCCTCATCTTATCTAAGAGGAAAAGCTTGTGAAGGATTTTGGATGAAGCAGACTTTACAAAGCAGAGGGATATCTACACATTATCTGGCTGCAAAGTAATTCTGATGTTAACAGTAACATGGATTACTGAAGTAAAGTGTGTACTTTCTTTTATGTCTTGTTGGGAATAATATTATCAAAGCAATTCTCACGATGAGCTTTACTAAGTAAACACATTCAAGAACTTCGGATTCTTTGATGATTATTTGTAAAGTTGCATGGTATAAAGAGTTCCAGGATAATTAGTGGTATATGAAAAGACTCATGGAAACAGTATAATCTTGGGGGAGTCTCATTCTTTTTAGACATCCTTTTGGTTGTTGTTGAGGGAGGACAGTATTTCATGCCACATTTACCTCCCCTACAAAGTAGATATTTTTATTATTTACACAAAAATGGCATTACCCGGATTGTGGGAGGAAATGTACAGCTCTGCTAATCAGTTGTACTTTTGAGAAGGATGTTGGGAACACCCCCAGCATCAGCAGACTTAAAAAAAAAGTGTTGTCAGGATGGTTGTTTCGTCCTCTGGGATTGAAAGAAATTTTAGGATTCAATTCCTCGACTTTCCATGACACATTCTGCTGATGCCTTATTTCTGTCTAATATTTCTACTCTGTGGCAGTTGAGTAAAAACATTTCTCAACTATTTCTCAACTCTGATTTCTAATATACAAGTAAGTAATCACTTGAAACTAGGCACAATGAGGGCTGGAGTAATAGCACAGTGGGTAGGGTGATTGCCTTGCATACAGCCGATCCAGGTTTGATCACTGGCATCCAAAAAGGTCCCAGGAGTGATTTCTGAGCACAGATCTAGGAGTAACCCTAGGTGCTTCTGGGTGTGATACAAAAACCAAGGGGTGTAAAAAAAAAGAAAATAGTCAAAACGAATTTTTGAAAGGTGTCTGAGGTCACTTCTGTCAATATTCAATTGCCCTTATTGTGTATCTGATGGTTCAAATGCTCAGGCCAGAGATGTGGTGCTGCTTGGCTACCTAGAGGTGCTGAGCACCACCAGGGGAAAAACCTTGTGGTGCCAAGGACTGAACTTGGAGCCTTGCACATTTAAGGCACGTGCTTCAGACCTTTGAGTGTCCTCACACTGAGTTTTTACCAGAAAGGCAATAAACTTTGACCTTCCTGATGATTTCTGATAGGGGCTGACAGCGACTATGAACTATCTAGAATCCATCTATGAACATCTTTTATCTGACAGATGCTCTTTCTCTCATGAGTCCATGTTGCCTGTGGAGAAATCTAGATTCTGGGCAGCATTAGTTTGCAGTCTGATAACAATCCTGACTTTTACACCCCAAATCCAACTCCTATCAATTACACCTCTCTGGTACGACTCATGAGCCTTTTATTAGCACTATGGCTTTCATGAAGAGCTAAACACTGGACCCCAGACCATCAGAACATTGTCTATCATCCAGGCTGCCTACAGGAGAAAGAGAGAGAGGGGGCACAGGAAAAAGAATCAGAGAACAGACTTATTCTTGCTTGTGCTCTCCAGAAGCTGTAAGGAGGATCTGAAACAAAGGCACATGAGGAGTGTTGGTTGTGTGGTCAGGAAGAAAGGTACTTGGGAGACCAGCTTTGCTCTCTGGTGCCAGAAAAAGTTCAAGCAAACCGAGCTGGGTACTGGAAGGCCACACAGCCAGGAAATGAGAAGCAGGCAGATCAAGGCAATGCAGTCAAAAGAAAGAGAAATGAGAACAAGGGGGCGGAGTGCATGTCGGATGGCTTCCTAGACAGGGTCAGTTTCTGCTACCCATCTTTCTATGGAGCATCCCCCAAAGACCACAGTGCCAAATCTTGCCCCAAGAGCAGTCCACGCACATATGCCACCAGGGGGCTCCTTGGTGCTGCTCCAATGAGCAGGTAGAGAAAGGATTTTCCAAACATCACTTGGTGCTGTGGGTTTAAGTTAGTTTTTTTTTTTTTTTATTTCTTCCTCTCATCTTTACTGGATCCCAAAGATAAAAGAAACTGGAGAACATGTCACCTACGTCCAGGACCATCATGCTGCAGTGTTGGGAGTTAAATAAATGACGGTGTTAAAGCAGTGTCATAAGTTAAATAAATACTTTTCTTCAGCTCAATAATCTCTGTTTCACATTAAGTGAAGGCAGGAATTCTGCCAATACATCTTTCAAACGAGGGGCTGTCTTTATAGTAAAGTGCAACTGAAACCATGTATTACATTTGGGACCTAATTTGAAGAACTCTCCAGAAATATTGAGCATCTCAATAGTGAGGATCAAGTGAGGCGGTCTGTGATGAAATGGATGTCACATTTGGGACCATTTCCTTGAACTTGGCCTGTGGATGGGAAGGTGGAATTGAAGCAAACTCTAGCCCCTTTTAAGCAAGATCTTCCGCAGTTGCCTAAATTTCTCACATGTATTTCATCTTTCTAATATGGAGCCTTCTTGGCAGTAGCCAATGAAAAGCTCAAACCCAGAAAAGTCACAGAAACAAGATGCTCTTGGGTTCAACTTATGAGGTCCTTTTCCTTCTGCTCGAGGCCACTTCTGCAATCAGTGCCACCATACCAGAATCCTAGGCAGATCCTCAGCCATCTAATATTTAGTTACTGTTAATAGTGGAGCAGAATGTAAGATTCAGCCTGCTAAGAACTGGTATTAAAGATACTCAAAGGCAGATAAAGAACCCAAAGTTAATATCCAGTGAAAGGAAGAGGGATGGTTTGTGGGTTCATGCTGCAAATTTGAAAGGAAGGGGCCCTAGTATGGGGCCATCACCAGGCACGGACATCTGGCAAAATTTACAAGCAAAATTAGGCATTTTCCATTTTTACTTCTATGTGTGAGAAAGAGAAGGAAAGAGGGAGGGGTGAGAGAGAGAAGAGTGGGGAAATGAAGAGAGGGAACTATTTGTGTATAAAATGAGGGTGCCCAGGAAAAACTGAAACAAGTCCTGGATTGGAATTTCAGGAATTAATCTGTGCCCACAACCAGCTCTGTGGCCTTTTTGAGTCTTTGCTTCCCCGTTTTTATACCCAGCAGCATGGCAAGTCCATGTGCACAATATCCAACACAATGAGGGGGATTCCAGAGCAAAGGAAGAAAGCTTCTGTATGCTGGGTTTTTAATCACTTGCAATTCACTTCAAAACTCAGTAGTCGGACTATCTTCTTTTCAGGTCATTCTCATCATGTGAAAATTATTTTGGCTGCACGTGGGTTTCTAGCCTGTGAGGCACTCAAGAACAGAGACTGTTTAGTCCGCTGTCTTCCCAGATCCGAGTCTCCTCTGTACACAGTGAGCTAGTAATAAACATGGCCGGGGGAGCTCCATGATTAGACCTTCAGCACCACATATCTCTGGTTTACTCTTTTCTCAGTGACCTAAACGTTCCTTCTCAACTAGTGATACCAGTAAACCAGGGAAAGTAGTCAAGTTGAGTCTCTGTGAAGACAAAGGTGGTGGTGGTGGTAGTGGTGGTGGTGAAACTACAGCTCTCGTCTAAAATGACTTGTTTAAAAACAGAACTACTGAGGGGCTGGGATGTGGTTGAGTGACAGAGCGTATACCTTGCATGTGGGGAGCCTTGTATTCAAATTCCACGATATCCAAAATATTTTAATAAAAATAAATGACAAGGGAACTCCTCTTGGAGGAGAAATTTTAGCCAGAGATTCTTGCTGTTTCTAATTCTAGGGAGACTATGAGCTTCCTTGGTTCTCTTTACTGGCCAGAAGTTTGAAATTTCTGGATCTTCTTGTCCACTAAGAATATCTTCCAAATATTTCTTATTACATTCATCTTGGCTTTTACCAACGTTTGTTTTTACTAAGAGACTTTGTTCTTGAGTGCTAGTTAGAACTTTGCAAACTAACTCCTGGGTTTAAAGAAACCACAGGAAGCTTCATTTCAATTTTTTTCTGCAAAAAATGACAAGTCTCAAAAAGAGAGATGGACATGTTATAAAATTCTTACTGGAATTTGAAGCAAATAAAGGAATCAAGTGAACACAGTGGAATAAGGACTACTCATGGTGTTTGGAGATGAGTTTCTCATTCTTTAATGCCTTTGAGTAAGTCACTTAACCATTCTTGGCAAAATTCTTATTCAAGATTCTTATTCATTCTTATTGCAAAATGTGGAGATCTGGAATCTTCCAAATAAAAGATTTGGAGCCAGGGAGTTACGATTCTAATCTGGCTACTTAATGGATCGTCTTGGGGTATAGGCATAGGGGTAAATTTTACATTTTCTTTAAACTGCCCTCTTCATGTAAATATTGGGAAGAAGAAGAGTCCCTTAATGGACCCTTTGGAGAGTAAATGAGATAATTTATACCAAAGACTTGGGCTACTGTCTTCCACTTGATACGGATGAGTTCATCAAGGAAAGCTATTATCTTTGGTTTGCTTGTAGGCTCTAGAATACTATAAGGTTCTGTGAAGAATTTTGTCCTAACTCAGTAGAGACTAAGGTGGGGTCCTGACTTGCTCCTTACTTCTCTAGCTGAAACAAATCCCATGAGAATCTGTGTTCTTGCTCTCATTCAGAAGATATTGTGTTCTATCACTATCATATTATCAAAAATTATTACAGATGTGCATCATTATTTTGCTCTCATGACTTCTTGCCTTTCCTACCCTTGAATGCAGGTGTTGTAGGCCTTAGATCTGATCCTGTAGTGCCTGCTGGGATGATGACTGTGGGGGAAATGGTGACATTGAACAGTGGTCAGCTTCATGAGGTACTTCCAGGCTTACTCTGTGCAGAGCAGTTTAAGTAGGTCTGTAACTGTTTATAGGAGAAAGTATAACAGTATCAGCTCTGAGATCTCTGAAAACTCCAAAGTCAGGGGAGAGATGATAATAAAAATAATAAAATGTGATCAATCACCTGACCACTAGAGTGTGTTAGGCTAAATCTACCTAAAACGTTTGAAGCATCTGGAAGCTCACTTTAAGGCATGATGCATTCTCTATGCTGAAATGACCACTGTTTTTCATAAACATGTCACAAAAATACCAGCAAATGTCTCTTCTCTAGTCCAAATCAAAGATAAGATAGGTCAATAAGATTTATCTTCTTAATTTTGAGTCATTAGGGGGATGTCTTGTGGCTGGGTGGAGCAAAGGAGGCAGAGAAATCCACAGACCACAGAAGTTCTCTAAGAACCATCAGAAAGCAAAGAACCAAAACACCTGCCTGCATCTTCCTGGTTCCCTCTCATCTCCCCTTTCCTCCTCTTTCTCCATCCCAGAATCACCATTTCATCTGTTAAGTCAGATCCCACTCCTTTCACTTTACTCAGCCTATGGGACTCCAGTTCATCTACTCACTTCCGGTGGAATGGTGTACCCAGGTCTCTTGCATAACATATCTCAGCCCTGCTCTTCTCCTGCCAGGCAGGTCTTTAGTCACTTAGCTGAATTATTTTCACTCCTCTTCCTGCCCAAAGAGAGCCTTCTAACCCACAAGGACTGGCCATAGCCCTGGGTCTGCCATTAGGGTAGAACAAAGTCTGACTTTGGTTCTGGAAACCTTGCTTAACTGTAGGAGAAAATATGTGGCACAAGGAGTAAACCCTTGTCTTCACAATGGTATTGACTGAGTCAAGGACAGACTGTTCTACTGATTTGTGCTATCACCAGATATGACCTCGATATGTCTTCCCAGGTAACAGAAAGAACAAGACATATCTGCTTGACTTCCGCATATAAGCATGGGTGTAAGGTACCACATGAACACATGCCAGTTCCTTCTCTCCTTCCACTCCACAATTTCATATCGCTCAAGAACTACCTCATCTGTTCATACTGTCCAATTCTTAAGCATCCTTCTAGACTCACCTCTCTGGGCCACATCAGGCTTGGGTGTCCAATGGTGCCAATACTCATGGTGCCCAGTGGGTATTTATGACACTGTTCTGACATTGCTTCAATGAGTAAATATCTAAGTCTTAGTTCTGCTCTCTCTAAGTTCTAGAATGATTATCAGAGACAGATGGGTTTATCTTTGGAAGCCACTACAGTGGCCCTGAGCAAGTATTAGTAGGAGAGAGAGGCCAGGCTTCACGTCAATTTGTCTTTGGTAATGGTAGCATCAAATCTGGCATTGCTGTTGACTAGTTGTCTCTGCTTCAGTTCACGCAGCGGCGATGATTTTCCTTTCCCTTCATGGACTTGGCCTATGCCTAGTGTATTATGTTCATAGCCAACTTTCAGCCCTGGACCACAGATTGGAATTACTGCCAAACAGTCAGTTTCTGTGTTCTTACAAATTTGAAGCTGGAGATGAATGCACCTAGAGAATGAATTCTGGAGCATTCTGCTCAAAGGAGAAAAACCTAAAATTAGAAAAACCCAGGCATGCTTTTTATTGCTGTCAACAAAACTCTCTACTTCTGGGAACTCATAACTTATGTGAAAAGACTCTCCCATTCCAGTTTAGCAAAACGCAGAAGCACAGGGGGCATGAGGGAGGGTAAGTAGGGCAGTCCACCAGGCGGCCAGGCAACAAGCACCCCGCAAGGACCCTTGGCATTGTCTCTTCCACAGTACAAAGCTGGAACTGACAGTCTTCAGGTGCTACATACAAAAGAATTTGAGTTTCTCACCATGAGGTGCAAATTATTCATGAAAATAAAAATGTACTAGATTACCACACTTACATAACCAAGACTTTCCTTGGAAAATCTGCACATACATTTATTAATTAAACCTCATGGTGGGCCTGAAAAGCAGCTGCTTTGGAGGAGAATGAAAGCTTTACTCTGTGTGTGTGTGTGTGTGTGTGTGTGTGTGTGTGTGTGTGTGTGTGTGTGTGTGTGTGTGTGTGTGTGTGTGTGTGTTTTGGAGGGGGTGGGAAAAAAGAGCACCTGTTCCTACCTTAAAAAAATTCTTTTTCGTCTGACCCTATTAGCAGGATTGCTTTCCAGTTCCCATTGATTCAGGCTCAAAATTATAAGCAATGACCACCAAGACGAGTAAGTAAATGCTAATACTACGATTCTAATGGGCTGTCTTTCAACTGAAGAGATATTGCGAACTGCAAATTTATTCCCCCTCTGTGTGACTCTAAACAATTGTACACACACGTGCACACACAAACATACTATTACTTCTCACTACAACAGGTGGGAGGGAGGATGGAGGTGGGGAGTATTGGTGATGGGAATGTTGCCAGGTGGTAAAGGGGGCAATGTTCTTTGTATGACTGAAACCCAAGTGCAATCATGTCTGTAATCAAGGTGCTTAAATAAAGACATTCAAAACAAAACAAAACATAAAAAGTTTTAGATAAATCTGAAAAATACAAAGGCGATTTTTGTGGCAATTCTGCCTCACTGGAATCAACCAATCTATGCACTGAAACTGAATCTCTATCTAGAGTTAGAACATCAACAGAAAGTTCCAGGTGGCAAAGCAACCTCTGTGCATAATGCTGAGGTGGACTGTCTCAGCTGACAATGCTGTTCCCAAGGGCAAGTTCTAGGGTTGATGTGTTTTGTTTTTTTTTGGGGGGGGGTTTATAATGTGGAGCCCAACTGTTTTCTGTCATCTGTTCCCAGAAACCAGATGTAGAGTAAGGGAAAGGAATACCTCCTTGTTTGGTCATTTGTCCTTCAGTCACTATATTTTAGGACAGCTCTCTGTTCAGGGTCTACTGATCTTGCACGAAGGCTTTGAAGAATATTTTGCTGATTTTATTTTATTTTACTTATTTTATTTTATTTTTTGCAAGCAAACTCAGGTTCCATATGGGTCATGTGAGAAATAGTGGGGAATGTTGAATGCCTCCTACATTTGTCTGAATATAGTTTTGACAGATGGCCTTGAATAATAGATGGCTTATAAAATGCTCTGAAATGAGATGAGAGATTGAGGAAAACAGCACTGTACCTTTCTAGATTTCTCTCCTAGCAAAGGTGAATTTACATAGCCACGAACCTGTGCTCAAACAGCTGGAAAGTTGTGCTCACGTGTATACATGAGAAATAAATTCCAGCTGATGCATTTTAAAGTGTTCCTCTCTAGAATTTTGGAGCAAGTCAGATAAAACATAAGGGATGAATTGGGTTGCATGTAATTATTTTCTTTTCAAAATTCTTTCTTTTTTTTTTTTTTTGGTTTTTGGGCCACACCCAGTGACGCTCAGGGGTTACTCCTGGCTATGC
>PVKC010008352.1:0-28220 GCA_004027635.1 Crocidura indochinensis | reverse complement strand
GCAGGGCTAGCTAAGAATGGCTGAATGCTTAATTGGTTATGATATAGACCACACACATGTGGTGAATAGGGTATGAATAAAGCTGTTACTTCCTGAAGCCTGCCTGTGAGTGAGATTTCTACCCGTTGCTTTCCTGGACCCCAGACCCATCGATTAATGGAGGATGGAGCCACGTGGCCTGGGAGAGCAGACAGAGGCCTCCATCTCCATCCATCTCCATCCAGCATCATCTTTATTTATTTAATACAACAGTTGACTAACAAGAATTATATCCCAGAAGAAAGAATAGATTTTTGATGTCTATTTATGGTAAATGAAACTGATTACAAAGAATTTACAATATACTTACAAGATGTAGATGACTGTCTAATGATTATGCTGAAATGTAATGTTTACTCCATAGCAAAAAGCATGTTATACTTGATCTACCCAACTTCCTATTATTGATAACTTTTTGCTTAAATGTGAAACAGAACTCCCAATAAATCGGACTCAATTCCAATTACTCGAGTGTGTTTGGATTCCTGGCCAACCCCTTTTGAATATCTCTGAATCTCCTTACAGTGCTGCCTGACTCACCTAGCCTGTAACATATAGGTGTTCAGAAATAAGACTTCAAGCACTATATTGGTTGTCAATAATAATAATATTAGTTATTATATACACATCTCCTTTTGGTGTTCTTTGCATATTTCTGACTTTTTCAAGGCCTGCTTCTTCCTCAATCAACGAAGAGTTCATATATATTTTTCTTCAATTTAAACATAATACCTAAGTGACTATTTCTTTCAATGTGTTAAGGACATTATAGAAAAACAGTGCAGATTTTCTAATTAATTAATAATACAAATATTTTTCTTGCAGTTCTGAAAGCTTGAAATCTCAAGTAAGTATATGAATGGTCGGGGGGAAGGTCAATCTCTAGAGTTCAGAAATGATCTCTTTCTTTTGGTTTCCCACATAGAGCAAAAGCCAAGAAAGCACAGTTGGGTCTCTTTTATAATAACATTCATCTATTCACAAAGATTTATTCTATCCATATTATCCCACAAAATACTTTACCTTACTTACCATCACCACTGTGTATTTGAATTTCAAAACATGAATAGGGGATGGATGTATAAGCTACAGTAATTTGAATAACTTTTTTTCACTTCAATATATTCTAAGATCTGTATCTAGAACTCCATATTCAGCATATCTGAGTGCAAATAGTAGTAGCTCTAACAGATTTCATTTCATATATGTAGTCATGTGTCTATACCTATACTCCCCTGAAAGCTATTAAAGAGCTTTAGCTTTTACCTTTCAATGTGAAACACTGATGTCTTGGCAAGATACAGGGCCAGAAGAATTTTATAGCAGTTAAAGCTTTTGCCTTATACACAGCCAAATAAATGATGTTCTATCTCCGACAACAATTATGGTTCCCTGAACCCCACCAGGAGTGATCCTTGAGTGCAAAACAGGAATAAGCCCTAAACAAGGTGTTGTATGGTTCAAAAACTAAAAGGAAAAGAAAGAGAAATTAAAAAAGCAACCTTTCTCAAGTTGTAGCTACAAAAGTCTGAGCTTGAATCTAAAACCAGATATTCTGGCTAGTCTGTTATGGTCATTATAATTATATTTTACTTATTATATATAGTATCCAAAATAGAAGCACCACAATTATGTCTCTAACTAGTCTCCTAACTCAGTCTCCCCTCCTCCATTTCAGAAAATAGCTTTTGTTAAAAAAAAATAGGAAAATGATTTTTATTCAATTTTAATTAAATCAGCCAAACTCTTCATATTACCTTAAAATCAAACAGCTTCTGGTCACTGTGAATTCCACTATTAGCATTCTAATTCAAATCTCCATCATCTCTGGCTGAAATTAATGTACTTTCAATCTAAAATCTTTTTCTAGGTCATCACTTGCCCTCATTATTTTTCAAAACTGTGTAGTTGAGAGCTAAATCCAATCTGTTAAGGTTAGATATTGCCTCTCTAATATTGATAGTCCACAGACTCTCATTCCATGAAATGTACATTTCACAGGGCTTATGGTGCCAATAGAACTTCATACCCAATGCCTCACTCATATGATCTCTTTCATTTGCCTTTTTACTTGTCTTCCTTCCTTCTCTCAAATATCCTGAGAACTCATTTCACAGCTTTGAATCTGTTCAAGACAAATTCTTTATCATAGATAACATAAATTTCCTTCCTTGACGCAAGAACTAAAGACTTGAACTCCACCTTTAGAAAATACTAAATAAACCCCAGCATCCTCCTTCAATGTTATATATTAAATTTACTTAGTTAATAATTATATAAGTGTTATATTGACTTATTTCTGTGACTGTAGGTCCATAACGCAATTATAATAGAATCTCATCACAAATGATATATTACAGTCTTGTTCCTTGTATGTATTTCCCCAACATCTAAGAAAATATCTGTCAAATAGTATGTGCTTTGTTATTGTGTTAGTATAATAATGGATAAACAAGTGTTATTTCATAGAAGATTCTATAATTTAAGGTAAAAGAAATTTTTCCAAGAGGTTTCAAATATCACAAATATACTTTTATGACTCAGAAAAGGGTTATGAATATCCAGTTTATTAATCACTTAATGCAGTTTCTCATTATTAGAAACAAAATTGGATGGGGCCGGAGAGATAGCATGGAGGCAAAGCATTTGCCTTGTATGCAGAAGATCAGTGGTTCGATTAGTGGTTCCAGGCATCCCATATGGCCCCCTGAGCCTGTCAGGAGCAATTTCTGAGCATAGAGCCAGTAGTGACTCCTGAGCATGGCCAGTGTGACCCAAACACCAAAATGCAAAAAATAAAAAATAATTGAATCCTTTGGTTGAAAAATATGAATAAAAAACATCTAGCATCTAGTATAAAACATAAACAAAAATATTTAAATGTATAGGTTGGCTAATGAAAATGTGCTATTTTCATTGTTTGTATTATCAAAAGTAATAAAGAAAGCAAAGATAAATTGGTGTCCTCGATATTTATAACAATGTAGGCAATTTTCCCTTGTCAACTTGTAAAACTTGAAATTTGGAAAGTGAAAAATAAATTAGGGAAGGGATATAGGGAATACATCCTCATATAAAAATCTTGCTCATGGCAATTGGTCATCCAATTTCTTCAAAAAATATGTGATAATAATGGATAAATTACTAAATTAAAATTAAATTAAATAAATTAAAAATAAAGATCATCCAAGTATGGGTAGTTACAATAATAAAAAAGATAATTTTAACCAAGTAAGTCAGCTTTGTGGTCTTACTTCATTTGTTAGAATTTTTAAATGCTTCAGTTATCTGTGTATGCTTAATATTTTATTTTCTAAGCATCTTATTCAGATTTAAATTCTTTCTCTTTCTTATTATATATGGTTAATATATTTCTAGCTAATTATGCTAGTTCTTTTGAATCTACCAGAATTTATCTTCTCTTTTAGCCTACAGTTCCATAGTAACTCACTATAAATGTAACCATGGCATATACTCTATAAAAGCTTAAATCTGTTTCTTCTAAAGCTAGTTATTACTATATAGAAGATATTTTTCCTTTGACTTGGGACTTTGACTTACTGTAGTAGACTGCACCATATCAGAAAATAAGTTTTCCCCAAAATGCACCTAATGAGAGAGGCATGGGTGTGAGATAAATTAGATTTTTTGTGCACTTTCTAGGTAAATAGTACTACTTCCTGTAAATAAGGAACATTTAGACATGGGAAATTTGGGGATATATAGTATAGTTGGAAAGCTAATTTAAATAAACAGGATTTGAGTAGAAACCATAGAAGATCGTTTTTGAGCCAGGGTAGTGGAGCAGCAGTAGGCATTTGGCTTGCATGTGACTGACATAGTACCTAGGTTGAACCAAGGACCTAGGAAGGACCTTGGTTCAATCCCAGGTGTCACATGTGCCCCCCCCCCAATCCAGGGGCGATTTCTGAGGGCAAAGCCAGGAATAACCCCTGAATTTCATAGGGTATGGCCAAAAAAACAAAAACAAACTAAAAACATGATTCAAAAATTTTACCAAGCAATAACTATGTAGGAGAGACTCTTAGGAGACCTAGACTCACTGTTTTATCAATGTACAGAAGTTCATTTGGAGAAA
The DNA here is from genome assembly GCA_004027635.1 of Crocidura indochinensis. Lineage (NCBI taxonomy): Eukaryota > Metazoa > Chordata > Mammalia > Eulipotyphla > Soricidae > Crocidura > Crocidura indochinensis. Next base: position 24,082 of record PVKC010008352.1, on the reverse strand, counting down.
ATACTTCTAAAGATTAGCTATATTCCATTGGTCTCCAGTGTTTATTCCAAATACCTCATTGAATTCATGTCATTAATTTATAACAATACTTTTGAGTTTAGGTCTCAAAAATTTAAATAGCATAAGTGACTAGAAGGTGAGAGAACTCAAAGAAATCATTGCTCCTTGTTACTAGAAAAATAATTTGAAAATGATCCAGTTACAAATGAATCAAATTAAGAAATCTTTTGATTCCTGAATGTAGAACCAGGAATTACCCCCTGATCATCACCATGTCAGTGATGGCCCAATATTTTGCAACTATTTTAATAAAAATTACATAAAATCGGGGCCAGAGAGTTGGCGCAGAGGAAAGGTGTCTGCCTTGCAAGTGCTAGCCAAGGAAGGACCACAGTTCGATCCCCTGGTGTCCTATATAGTCCTCCCAACTCAGGGGCAATTTCTGAGTGCTTAGCCAGGAGTAACCCCTGAGCATCAAATGGATGTGGCCCCCCAAAACAAACAAATAAACAAAAAATTTTACATAAAATCATCTAGAAGAACAGATTTCTGGACAAGTATGTCGAAAATTCAAAAGAGCCAGGATTATCCAGCCATATAACCACTAGAAAAAAACAAGTGATAAAATACTCACAAACATTCGACTCACATAAAGTGATTTACTATCCATTTCATTAAAATAAAGTAAAAATATAAAGCCTAATAATGTATACATACATATAAGCTCAAAATCTTGAAAACAAAAATTTGACTTATCAAGTGATCAAAAGTATAGACTATTAAGAAGTGGAGTTTTACTGGGGCCAACGAGGTGGCATTAGAGGTAAGGTGTCTGCCTTGCAAGCGCTAGCCAAGGATGAGGACTGTGGTTTGATCCCTCTGTGTCTCATATGGTCCCCCTAAGCCAGGGCAATTTCTGAGCACTTAGCCAGGAGTAACCCCTGAGCATAAAATAGGCGTGGCCCGAAGTCCCTCCCAAAAAAAGAAGTGGAGTTTTTCCAGAAGTGTAAAGACTATTCAAAATATATTGATTCATTTTATGTCCATGAGCAGGACAAGTAGAAACAAACTTTTACTCTTGAACATCTAAGTATTGAAGTGATATTTAAAAAATTTAATACCATTAGTCTTTATTTAAAGCTTTAAAATAGGAAGAAATATATATGACTCCTTAACATTTGCGTTAGAATTTAAATCCCATTCAAGAACATTAACCATATTTTCCCCCTAAACTTTAATTAGGGGGAAAATATGGTTGAAATCCACTATCTCATATTGCAATGTTTAGTATATTCATCAAGTATGTAAAATGATATGATAATGAAAGTGTTCATTATTTCTAGATGATATTACTATTTCCTGGAAAGCACAAAGATCAATTAATCTGTACAATCTATCAATACCATTAAGCAATATTTCTAAATATAAGTTAGTAGAAGCAATCAATAATTTATAGTTAAAAAGCATATTTTTCAAAAGATCCATTAGCAGAGATCAATTTAACGTAAAAATTCAACTGAAATATTTATTCAGCAAGAATCTTTTCCAAAATTAACCACAGATGTTTCTAATCATCAATAAAAATTTAAATGAATAAATTTATCATTACATATTTGTTCTCTACAAGTAAAAATCTAATTTGATGCATTATCTGTAGAACACATACTTCTTTACCGAATTTTCTAAAAAGATAAACATGAAATCAATGTCGCTGATAAAGTTAGCTTTAAAAAGTAAAAATTTAGGGGCCAAAGCTATAAATCAACAGTCGGGCGTTTGCCTTGCATGTTGCTGATCTTGAACTGACCTCACTCTGTTTGATCCCTGGCATCCCATATGGTCCCCCAAGCCAGGAATGATTTCTGAACACATAGCCAGAAAAAAAAAATCCTGAGCATCACCAGATACCCTCCCCAAAAAATGTGAAAATGTATTATTGAAATAGAAGTTGCTTCTTAAAACGTTAAGAGACACTTGAATAAAATTGGCCATTAAATGGTAGAAGATGGTTCCACTAAAACAGGGTCCTCAAACTTTTTAAACAGGAGCCCAGTTCACTGTCCCTCAAACCATTGGAGGGCCAGACTATAGTAAAAATAAAAATTATGGACAAATTCCTATGCACACTGCATACATCTTCTTTTGATGTGAAGAAACAAAACGGAACAAATACAATATGTGGCCCGCGGACCTTAGTTTGAGGACCACTGCACTAAAATTTTCAAGAAAAATAAAATCTAACTAATAAAGAATAACACTTAAATAAATTCTTGAGGAATCGTCAACAATGTTTGTCATTAATCAAGAAAAATACTGTAAAATAAGCAATACAGGTGGCATACATTTCAGAAATGTTATAGTAAAATATTGCCATTAAATTAAGAAATATCTGTATATATTGATATAATTTAGGATGCAGAATTATTTTTATTTAGATATAAAAGCAAAGATGAAATCTAAAATGCAAAAAATTATGATATTTTCTAATGAGAAGAGGAAAACAATTATACAAAAAGTGTTAAATTAAGAAAAGGAATTTTCAGTCAATTTAAGCACAAATGTTTTATCATAGAGAGGTAAAAATATATACCATGTACTTCTCATGATAAGGAATTTTAGCATACTTGTATTTTAGAAGAGTTAACTTCTAAAGGTTCAGTCTCGAGTAAGGAATCAACTCTGATAGGTCTGATCCTTAATGATTCAGCCTAGATCTCTCTCTATTAAACGCGAGCTTCATTATTTCAATAAAGAATAAACTTAGTTACTTTACAATCCTTCTAGTGAATGAAAGTAATTGTTTCATCCTCCAATCTGGCTGCTTTTTTACAATAATAATGTCTATTTTGTGTTTATCAGATTAGTTTTATTATATGGTTTACTGCCTCCCAAATTCCATCTTTGACTATGCCATCATGTGGCCCAGTTCAATGTCCAATTTACCTCTTTGTTATCTTGGCTACTGAGGAAAGCCACTTATAAGAGATTTGTAAAGAATTTTCTACCCCATCAAGTGGCTTCTCAATTCTATGATGGAGAGTATCTTTAAGGACCACAAATGTATAAGCAAGTTACCAGCACATGAAAAAAATGCGTTCCAGCATTCCTAGAGTTCTCTCTCTTTGGCATCTTTCTTTCATATTATGCCACGGGAATCCTGGCCTGACATCATCATTACAGTAGCAGTTTTAGTTACACTTTAGACAGGCTATTAGAACTGACACTTATGGCTTTTGTTAGCATAGTGAAACTAGAATTTCTAGCTACTTTATCCAATTAATAAGTATGTCTTCATCTTCATATTAAAATGAATTCCAGTAACTTTAGATACTAGATAGGGCATATATAACAAATAAAATAAAAATATATGAGAATCAAGCTTACCACAAAGATTGGTAAGTGCAGTTAGATAAATAATTACATCAACAACTACCATCATAATGGTATTGAGTAAGAGAAATAGAATGCCTGTCTCAAGGGAGATGGGAGCATTGGTAGTGGGAAAATTGCACTGGTGAAGGGGGTGTAGTTTTTTATGACTGAAACTCAAGTACAAACATGTTTGCAATGATGGTGCTTAAATAAATGTTTTAATTAAATAAATAAAAGAAAAGCATAGGAATATTTACTAGCTTTGAATACATTTATATCACCACTATTGACTTACAATAATTTAAATTTATACATAAGAAAAGCTAAGATGTATCATGTTCATTGATAATTTTTATTATTTATAAGAAATTCTGTAAAGAATATTTAGATGTGGGCCCAGGAGATAGCATGGAGGTAAGGTGTTTGCCTTTCAGGCAAAAGGTCATCGGGTCGATTCCCGGTGCCCCATATGGTCCCCCATACCTGCCAGGAACAATTTCTGAGCATGGAGCCAGGAGTAACCCCTGAGCACTGCCGGGTGTGACCCAAAAACCAAAAAAAAAAAAAAAAAGAATATTTAGATGTATGTTACCTTTATGAATATTGCTATATTCTGTGTTTTTGTTACAGTATATAATTAAACATCTTTTAATGAATAGAAAATGATTAATAAAAATATAACATAGAAAATATAATATAAATCAATTAGATAGAATCCATATATTTTAGTACACATTCATAAAAACAAATTATTTATAAATCATTAAATAATTTGCTGATAAATAAATCAAATAAATAAATAATCAAATAAATAAATAGTTATGAATCATTTGATAAATTGCAATTAAAGACATTGAAAATTATTTAGCAGACAGGTTGTCTTCAAGAGATGTGATGTCTCAAATCATAAAGGGTAGAAAGTATTTTTGTTTTGATTATAACAGAGCATTGTAATACGACAAGAGATCATGTCAAAGAGTCTATTTATCTTGGTTCTGCAATGTTTGTATTCTAAAACTACCATACAGTTGTATTTCCTGAGTGGGTTATAAACAGTTTAATTAGTGTGATCGTGAGTTTTCTAAAAGAAAAAAGTTTTTTTAAAGGGTAAAATTAAATAGACAATGCAACAAAATCTATGTCTCCTGGCTCAATTTTGAGAATGAGGTCTTAGGTCAACTTTATCAGTGTAAGTATGATATGAAAGGGAGGAAGAGAGTAGTATGATGCCGTTTCAGAGCAACAAAAAGATGAAGAATTTCAAAAGTCTATGAAATAGACCAGGTAAGAGTAAATCTTGAGTATATTATATTGAGGTAAGAATATCGTAAGTATAGACAAGAAATTGACCCATCTAGAGTGTAGATATTCAGAAACATCAGAAATGTTGGCAACCAAGTTGGAACTCAAAGTTAACACAGGAATGAAACCATGTTAAAGGGATTGACAGAAATGGAGACCAAATTGTTTATAAATTCAAAACTAATATTTGTGAAATTTTTGGATTAGTGTATTGAATGGTTTTAACTCTAACTATGACTCATTTCTTTTTTCTTATTTTTTTTTAAATTTATTTCGGGGTAAGTAAGTTCCTGGGTCACTCTTTACTTTGCTTAAGGAATGATCCTAGTGGGACTCAACAGATCTTTTGTGATGCCAGAAATTGAATCTTAAGTTAGCCATATCCACCAGAAGTGTATTGTCTTTGTACTACATGTTTGGCACCAGATTTCTAACTTTCTAACTTTCTGTGTTCTTTTTTATAGTTTCATTGCTTATTTAAAATAATAACCATGCTTGTTTTTAGTTAAAATAAGTCAGCTATTATCCTAAGAGAAAGTGAAAACAACTATTAGCAGCAAATACATGTTGGCATTGAATAATTATGGACTCCTTTTTAAAATATCAAGTAACGTATCCTATTTAAATATTTGATCAAAATGACAATTTGTCTCAACAGATAATTATACATGAAATGAAACACATTTTATTTCTTAACAGTTATTGAAATAGAAATTTGTGAGTTCAGACTTCATTTTTTTAAGATTTTCATAACTAGTTGGGTTATAATTGCTTATATATTTGGGAACATATTTTCCTACACATCAAAAACAAATTAATAGTTCGTTTGTGATAACAAATAACTATCAGATTTTGCAAAAATCTGTCCAGTTTACCATCAACAACTCAGCATAGTGGATTTCTTCTAATAAAGCAGCTTATCAGTTTTTAAAACTTTGTTTCTGAACTCAGCAATAAAGAACTTATTTATTCCATAAACACTTCTCTGAGTGCCATTAATCAGCCACATCTCAGCTGATTAACCAACCACACTTCTACAGATGTCAACATACTTTCTCTTCTGAAAGGTTGCCAATTTTTTCCTCTGATTCTTCAACTCTAATATTGCTAGTTTTATCTGCTTCTGAAAACTATGTATACACTTCTAAAATTAAGTATTTTTTATTTCAGATAGTACTTTGATGAACATTTTAGATAGAATTGAAAAGAAATTTAGGTAGTTCTCACAACAGTAGTACTCAAAAGAAATCTAAGTCAAACACCAAATTTTCTTTTTATTTGCTATCTGGTAAAATGGCCTTCACAATGACCTAAGCCTAATTGCTGCATTACATTGATTTTTATATTCTATAATTTGTAGCTAAGTGAGATCAATAATTGTCTTAATTGTTCTTCTCTGACTCACTTCACTTAAGCTATCCTTTATGCCCATTCAACTTGAAGCACATTGTATGATATATATGCATATATATTCATATGCATATATACATATTTATTACCACAGGCATTTTCTTAAGGAAAATTTGGTTTATGTTTTTTTTTTTTTTTTTGGTTTTTGGGTTTTGGGCCACACCCGGTGATGTTTATGGTTACTCCTGGCTATATGCTCAGACCTCCTGTCTGAGGATCAAAACAAGGTTGTTCTGGGTCAGCCGCATGCAAGGCAAAAGCCCTGCTGCTTTGCTATCGCTCTAGCCCCTGGTTTCTATTTTAAATCTCAGTGCCATCCTAGCTCATTGCTTTTTCTGATAAATAACAAAGAAAAAGAAACATGCAATATCAATGTCCCTGGTAAAGAAATTTCTGACATGCAAAATTTAATGATTTAACATGGGTGATTTTATACAAATTTTAGAGGAAAAATTAAACATTTGAATTTAATTAGAATCTAATCTAATTTAATTGGAAAACTAAAACTTTAAAATCTATATTTGCATGTTCTACAATTCACTTTTTCTATCCTTTAAATCTTTAGTTAGCTTTATCTGATGTTCTTATTATATTTCCTTTAGGTTTTTTTCTAGAAAATGCAGTATTGTATTCTAAAGTTGCTCTTTCAGGAAATATTTTAACATTACTTAAGCCTGTTATAGAACCAAGTGAGGAACTATCATTAAAAATTGCAGGGTGGGAGGAGAGGAGATGGAGGCATTGGTGGTGGTAAAGTTGCATTGGTGAAGGGGGGTGTTCTTTTTTATGACCGAAACCCAACTATAATCATATTTATATACTTGGTGTTTAAATAAAGATAGTAAAAAACATTTCCCAAACTCTGGCTTTGTAGCATATCTTGGTTAGCTGCACAGACAGGAAAAACACTTAACAATAGAAGGACATTAAAAAAAGTGCTTAGGTCTAGCTAAATAATTCTCTGACAGCTAGAATACTTTCAGGTGGTGCTGGAGTTTGGGAGCCATGTATGCTGTGGATCAAATTTGCATGTTAGAATATATGAGTTAAATGGACTCCTTTTTAAAATTTATTTTGTTTTGGGACCATATTCAGTAAAGACACCACCTCTTTCTTTTCTTAAATCAATCTTTCTTTTCCATAAGAAATATGGAAATTAGTGTCATGAATTTGAATATGCCTCAGCTGTAGAGAAGAGAGAACTGGTAGCAAAAATGATTATAGACTAATAATTAAAAATAGGGACTACATTTATTTCTTTTTTATCTTTCATATGTGACTGTTCAGCATAAAAAAATGGAACCAAAAAACATTGTTCTAGCCTTGTATGCCATTGAGTTATGCTTTATCTGTGATATCAAAATATGATCCTTTAAATACAAGGACTGAATTCTGCACTATAAGTAAGTCCAGAATATAGCTAGATATGACCCATTTGACAAAATGAAAGTTCAAACAAAAATAGCCCCCATAGTTTAAAAATGTGTAGATGATAACATAGCCATTTAATGTCAATATTATAGCATGCAAATGCTTCTCAAATTTGGAATATCTTTGAATTTTAAAGAAATATATCAAAGGAATCATTTATTGGAAATAATATAAAACATTTTAGGATAATTTACACATTTGTAAATAAAGAAGATTAGAATGTATGTAGCAAAAATTCAAGAAAATATTGATGGAGTAAGAATAATGTGTAAGAATAAAGAGATATGAAAAAAATAGCATGACAGAATGAATGGAATATTTGAGAGTGATAAGACCCACCATGATGGTTTACAGTGGAAAAAAAAGAGATAGGAAAAGAGCTAAAAATAAATGAATAAATAGCAAAAAAAAGGAAGAGGGATACCAGGAGTTTAGAGAAGTTGATATTTCGAATACTCTATATGAATAAGATCTTCAACATTAAGCAATGAGGAACTGAAACATAATATCAAAATGAGATATCAAGCCATACAAGCTCAAATTGCTAAATGGAAGAGATTGATGATATCAATGTTTGTTGAGGATGCACATCGATTTTAGTTGAAATCCACACCATTTCTTCAGAAATCTGTGTCCTCACTTCTAAGTTTTCTAAGAATAAGCCAGAGTTCATTGTGTTTTCAATGGTACAAATACATAATTGTGTACCAAAAGATGAGTAAAAAATTTTCCCAGCTGAATTTTTCCCAATAGCTAATTAAAAAAAACAAATATTCATAAACATTAAAATGGGTAACTAAAAGCATGATATGATCAAGCATAGTTCTAAGGAGTAATAGATTAATCTAATTTTGTTTTTTTCTTTATTTGAGGGGGCAATACATGGTGATTGATCATTAAGGGTGACTTCTAATTGATTTGGAGATCAATCCTAGGTCAGTTATGTACAAAGCAAGAGCTCTAGCCACTGTAAATATGTCTGCTCCAAAAATAATTTTGAACACCCTTCCTTGCCATTAAATAGAATAGCAAAGTACCATTCTACAAAGGCTATATAATGTGAATGAAGTTATTCATTCATTATTAAAGAAAATCTGTTATTATTAAATAGATTATTAAATGATTATTAAATTATTAAAATATTAAAGAATTATTAAAGAAAATCTGTTTAACTATGCAATAGAATTTCACAACAAGATACAACTCATCTAAATAATTGTAATTCCAGATAGATGTAATCTTTGGCAAGAAGTGGTTAATGTTCCGAACAGATCAGTAGTGGAATCTGACTCTTATTAATATTCTGTTTTTTGGTCTGGAATGAAGTCACAGATATGGTAATTTTTCAAACATTTTTATGTATATTTTTCATACATTTTCTATATTTTAGTGAAGTAACATATGTTAAAACAAGAAGCACAGATAGCAAATATATAACATAAATATATACAATGTATAAAACAAAAAACATATACATACATATATATATACCAGAAATAATTTAGGGTATATTTAGAGTTACTACTAAATAGCAGTATATGTGAAGGATATCCTATACCAGCAATTCGAGAACTCACTTGCGTTTCATTCTAACATTACCCAGTGATAACATCAGATTCCTTTGTTGTAAAGGGCTCAGTCTTGTAAGACTGCCCTTCACCTCAGATGACAGATGCACATCTGGGATGCTGATTGCACTTCACTTCAGACCGACTGAATAAAATATAGAAGTTAGACTAAGACCTTGATATCAGACCGGAAACCATAAGATATATAGAACAACACATAGGCAAAACACTCCAGGACATAGAGACTACAGGCATATTCAAGGAGGAAAATGCACTCTCCAAGCAGGTGAAAGCAGAGATTAACAGATGGGAATACATTGAGCTGAGAAGCTTCTGCACCTCAAAGGAAATAGCGCCCAGGATACAAGAGCCACCCATTGAGTGGGAGAAACTATTCACCCAATACCCATCAGATAAGGGGCTAATATCCAAAATATACAAGGCACTGACAGAACTTTACAAGAAAAAAATATCTAATCCCATCAAAAAATGGGGAGAAGAAATGGACATACACTTTGACAAAAAAGAAATACAAATGGCCAAAAGACACATGAAAAATGCTCCACAACACTAATCATCAGAGAGATGCAAATCAAAACAACTATGAGGTATCACCTAACACCACAGAGAATGGCACACATCACAAAGAATGAGAACAAACAGTGTTGGCGGGGATGTGGAGAGAAAGGAACTCTTATCCACTGCTGGTGGGAATGCTGTGTAGTTCAACCTTTATGGAAAGCGATATGGAGATTCTTCCAGAAACTGGAATTCGAGCTCCCATACAATCCAGCTATACCACTCCTAGGAATATACCCTAGGAACACTAAAGTACAATACAAAAACCCCTTCCTTATACCTATATTCATTCAGCACTATTTACCATAGCAAGACTCTGGAAACAATCAAGATGCCCTTCAACAGACGAATGGCTAAAGAAACTGTGGTACATATACACAATGAAATATTATGCAGCTGTCAGGAGAGATGAGTCATGAAATTTTCCTACACATGGATGTACATGGAATCTATTATGCTGAGTGAAATAAGTCAGAGAGAGAGAGAGAAAAACGCAGAACGGTATCACTCATCTATGGGTTTTAAGAAAAATGAAGGACATTCTTGCAATAATAATTTTCAGACACAAAAGAGAAAAGAGCTGGAAGTTCCAACTCACCTCATGAAGCTTACCACAAAGAGTAATGAGGTTAGTTAGAGAAATAATTACATTTTGAACTGTCCTAAAAATGAGAACGTATGAGGGAAATGGAGAGCCTGTCTAGAGTACAGGCAGTGGTTGGGTGGGGAGGAGGGAGATTTGGGACAATGGTGATGAAAACGTTGCACTGGTGATGGATGGTGTTCTTTACATGACTGAAATCCAAACACAACCATGTATGTAATCAAGGTGTCTAAATAAAATATTAAAAATATTTAAAAAAATAAATCTTGAGTATGCAAAAATAAAATAAGTTAGACTAAAAGGAGAATACAGTGGGTAGAGCAATTACCCAACACACAGTTGACTGGGCTTCAGCACCATCTATGGTCACCTAAGTCTGACCAGGAGTGATTCCTGAGCACAGTGACAAAAGTAAACTCTGAGCATAGCCAGATAGGTCAAAAAGGAGATAGATGATAGATAGATAGATAGATAGATAGATAGATAGATAGATAGATAGATAGATAGATAGATAGATAGATAAATATAGATATATAGATATATATAAGTTCCCTGGTCCTTATCTTTGATTTCATGTACAAATCAAATGTCCAATTGTTTATTGCCTGACTGTAAATGATGCCAGGGATTGCTAGACCCTAGGAGATTTTGTGATTGAGCAGCTTAGGGTAGAGCATTTACAGATTCAAACCATCTGGAAGTGGAACCTGAGCAAGAGCACAGTGGACAAGGTGTTTGCCTTGCATGCAGCTGACCAGGTTCTATCTCCATTATTCTAAAAGGTCCCATGAGCTTCCCAGGAGTGATTCCTGAACACAGAGCCAAGAAGTTAACTCCTGAGGAATTCTGGGTGTGCCCCTCAAAAAAAAGCAACAAACAAACAAATAAAACATCTGTGATCAACTTCAGGGAGTAACTCTATTTTAGGTGAGAGTGCAATACTTTTAATGTGCCTCAGAAAATCAAGTTAGGAAAAGTAGGGTGTGAACTCTGTGTGTTTAGGGGAAAAGCAGGGTGTGAGATTTGCTAGTTTAGGATATTAACAATGTGTGTGCTCTCTGCATTTATGTACAGTTACTCAGGACACTTCGGCCTCAGTTAATATTCTATAAATACTCCAATATTTAGGATAAATTATTTATTCAATAGCTCTCTTATTTATATTACAATGTAACTCAGAAATCACCAGATAGAAAAGATGTGCAGGGCAAGTTTAAGGAAAAGGCAGAACTCTTCCCTATCTTTACTGGGGATGCCATTTCCCAAAATTTCCATGTTCACTAACACAGGAAATCTCTGAAGACCTCCTTTTTTATTTATATTAGGAGAATATATCTCCTCAAAATATGATTAAATAATGTGTTCTAGAAACTAAATTTCACACTCAATTCCTCTTGTCTCCAAACAAAAACAGAGCAAGGCTCAAAATTCCTCATCTCATTAATATAAAAATATGATTTTAACATTCTGAACACTAGAAATTTCAATGCTTTAAAGAAGTATGGATCCAAAATTGTGACTACAGACCAAATATTTAGAAAACTTTGATTTTGGTCAACTGAAAGATCAAAACGTAGATTTCTTATGAATTGCAATAAGACAAATACAATTTTATAATGATTATAATTATGCACATAATTAAATAAGAAATCCTGAATGGGGGTAATTTAAAGGAAAAATCACCTGATATGTGACAGATGAAAAGGACGATAGGACTAGAGAAATTTAAACTTAGAGGGATTTTGAAAAATAAAATTAAAGGGATTTTATTGATAAGATGTTGGGCATAGCCAAAGTAGATTTTAGTAAAAAAATTATACGACAAATATAGTCACTATGCTTGCATTTAGAGAGCTCCATAAACTCAATCAATTCTCAGAAGAGATGTAAACTAAACCATGAAAAATTATGGGTTAACAGCTGACAAATTGGCAATTTAGAAGGAGAAGGTGACCAAGTCTTTGTCTCTGCCAAAGACATACCAACTGTACCACCACCTAGAAACATAGTGTCATCAATGGCTCAGTTTTATTATTCATCTACAGCTCTCCAAAGAGAAAAAAATTGAACATAACACTCCTGGTATGCCAGTGTTTTAACTGGAATCATCAGGACATTTTTGGAGTCAAAGTGGACATTCTCCTTGTTTCTTGTCAAACTTCTGGGAGGTTCATCAACTGAAAACATACTCCACATGAGCTATAGTATCATAGTATAGGACTTGGAATTTCAGGAATACACAGTAGCGAATGCAGTGAGTTCTTTATTTTTAATACTCTTATTTCCTTAGGAACACACCCATTTAGCTGCCTATGAGTTTGTAAAGTCACTTAATATTCAGAAACAAAAGAAGTAATAGAATGATCAACTAGCAACAAGAGCATACTAAACCTTCTGACAATGTTTAGTGACCTCATTGCAAGATACAACAAATTTCACAGAATTTCTTGTTGCTCTACTTTTTTTTATCATCTCTACATATTTTCTTTTCTTATAACCACATTAATGCTTGAGCATTTACTCAAAAACATTACTATAGGGCCCCGGGAGATAGCATGGAGGTAAGGCATTTGCCTTTCATGCAGAAGGTCATCGGTTCGAATCCTGGTGCCCCATATGGTCCCCCGTGCCTGCCAGGAGCAATTTCTGAGCGTGGAGCCAGGAGTAACCCCTGAGCACTGCGGGGTGTGACCCAAAAACCAAAACCAAACCAAAACAAAACAAAACAAAGAAAACATTACTATATAAATCTAGTATATCAGGAGCAAGTGAATTATTGTTCTTCTGTTTCTCAGACACTATACAGCCTTAATTATCAGTTAACTCAATGGGGCAACTGGTTGTTGACAATTCCCTGTCATATACAATACAGCACACACACACACACACACACACACACACACAAACTCATATATAGTACTCAAATATTTATATATACTCAAATTCTACTCATAGATAGTATTCAAATAGTACTTTATGGAATTATAGGAAAATAATCTGAAATGCAGATATATTATTATTACCATCTTTCCCAGCATATAAGACAATTTTTAATGCATGGAAAACTTCTTAAAGTCGGGGTCAATCTAATAGGCTGGTATACAGCAGGCTGAAACTTACTCCAGCTTCAGAGATAAGTGATCCACCCCCCTCTTACCACCAAATTCCATCCAGCTGCCAGGTGTCATCACTCAGTCCTCTGCTCGTCCTGATTGATCTTTCAGGCACATAGAGAAGCTTAGTTACAGAGTTCCTCGTCTTTTTTTTTTTTTGGGGGGGGGGGTCATACCCGGTAGTGCTCAGGGGCCACTTCTGGCTCCACGCTCAGAAATTGCTCCTGGCAAGCACGGGGGACCATATGGGGCACCAGGATTCGAACCGATGACCTTTTGCATGAAAGGCAAACGCCTTACCTCCATGCTATCTCCCGGGCCCCTAGAGTTCCTCATCTTATCCTGCTGCCTGGGTATGTGACTTTCAGGTGCTCAGTCCTCCGTTCAGCTTTTATGGAACACAGAGGAGGCGTTCTGTCTCCCTCTCACTATCCTATTAATCACTGCAAACCAGCCAACTACTCTTGGAGGAGCCCCTCTCCCTGCTCTCATGTAGATCACACTTAAAAAAATCACAGTCACTCCCTACAAATTACAAATGTAAATTAATTGCTGGCACTCTAAAGTTTAGCTTTATTAAACATATACTGTTAACCTTTAAGGTTTCTACTATTTTGTATGTGTGTGTTAAAAGAGGTATCTTATATGGCAAATATAGACCAAACCCTATTATTTTTTTGGACTGGAGTTGAAGTTTATTTCTGAAATTTATAAATAAAACTCTACTAGATGTTACTTTTTTATTTTATTTTATTTATTTTTTTTATTTTGACCAAAGTGGCTTACATATCTTTCACAATATTATTTTAGGTCGATATTAACATTGAATCAGAGGAATTCCCATCGTCAAAGTTGTCCTCTCTTCACCCCTATTCCCATCCTGTATCCCATATCCCCCACCCTCATCCCCTGGTCTGCCAGTACAAGTGGTCCCCCCTGTGTCTAGCTTACTACTTGGAGGTAGTCTTATATGCCCAGTCATCTTATATGCTGGAAAACATGGTAGTTGTATGGTATAAATAACTCAACAGAGCAGTTCTCAAGTATCTAACAATATTATACTCCCACTATCAACACCCACAGAAATTGAAGAATAATAAGAAATCCAAGGAACTCAGCTACAGTCAGAGATATGGACAGATATAAACCCAGATAAATCCCCAATCTGATCAAAATGCTTGGACTGTGTTTATGAGGACCTAAAATAACACTCACTGCACTGTCAACAGAAAGTAAGTGAGCACTTTTGAGTGAAATTAAGTAATCACTATAAGAGAAATTCAATCAACTCAAAATACTTTTAAGGGTATGAGATATTCCATATAAATGGAATTGAAGGAGCTAAGAACATACTAGAATGACATAATAGAAGAACTAGCATGCCATCTTACAGAAGGAAAGCTATATAGATGGATTTAATGACGAGATACACTGATCAAGAAGTTACAAAAGAAAAACAAAAAAGATGAAAATATAAGGTACTTTATAAACAATAAGAATAATCTTCAATGGGGATGGAATGATGGTGCATAGATAATGTTTGCCTTGCAACGCAGCTGACCTAGGACAGACCGCTGCTCAATCCCCATGCATCCCATATGGTCCCATGAGCCAGGAGCAATTTCTGAGTGCGTAGCCAGGAGTAACCCCAAGTCACCAAGTGTGGCCCAAAAACCAAAAACCAAAAAACAAAATAATCTTCAAATTATAGAAACACCAGAAATTGAAGAGAAAGGAAAAAGGGAAGAATGAGTGGTTGGAGAGATAACAGATGAGAACTTCTCCTCTATCTGGAGTAAGGTAGCTGCACAAATTCAAGGGCCAAAATTGTACCAAACAAAATAGACTCAAACAGAACAACAAGATGATAGTCATCAAAGTCACAAAAAACAAAGCGAGAGATAGAGTGAGACAAATTTCTTAAGGCAGCAAGAGTGAAGTAGAATATAAGGGAAATAACTTAATACATTTGATCTCCCACATGAAATAGTGCAGGTAAGAAAAGAGTAGAATGACATTTTCAAATTATTGAAAGAAAAAATTTTCAAATTAGTGTCTAGTCCATTGCAATGTTGTCATTTACATGGAAGAGAGGCATAAAAATATTTTCAGACAAATAAGTGCCAGTGACATTTGCAATAACCAAACCAGTCACAGATGATTTACTGAAAGACCACTTTATGAACCAAATAGCCAATTATAGAATAAATAACCACAAACAATAAAATGTCATTACAACCCTTTTTTATCAGTCATATCCCTGAATGTTGGCAGACTAAAATAATAATACATGCCTTTGAAAAACATCAAATAAAAAGCTGGGACAGCCATAAGAATATCAAACCAAATTGAATTCAATGGAAAGAAGTAAAGACAGGGATCGAAAATACTTGTCAAGGTAATAATATTCCAATCAATATATGTGCCCAACATGTTAGTTCAGCAAATCTGTAAGGCTTTTTCTCACATACCTAGAGTAAATACATGGATGGAAACATAACGTAGTGGAAGAAATCAACATATCGTTGTCCCCATTAGATAGAATTTTAGTACAGTCCTAAATAAAGAACTAAAAAGAACTGTTACTAATTGATTTATACAGACTATTCTATCATCAAGAATCTGAATACACATTCTCCTCTAGTGTGCTAGGATCAATCTCCAGGATATATAACATTTTAGGACTTACATAAATTCACAAACTTAAGAGTCATATCAAGCATCCCATTAGACCACAATTCCACAGAGAGAAATTAACTATAAAGATACGTGATGTATAGAAACTCTAAAGCCCATATTGGACAACATGCTAAATAAGAGCGGGATAAAAGAGAAAGTCAAAGAAGAAATACAAATATTTTTGAGACTAATATTAATTAAGAAAACATTTAAAATATCTATAGAACATAGCAAAAGCAGTGCTTTGGTGGAAACTCACAGAAATATAGGCCTACAAAAGAAAGAAGCTAAAGATAAAAATCAACATTCTGAATGCACACCTTAAATTTCTGTAGAACAACAATGAAGCTTAAGATTTTCTGGAAAATAAATAATCAAAACCAGAACAGAAATCAATGATATAAAAACAAAGTAAACAATACAAAGAATCAATGAAACCAGGAACTGGTTCTTCAAAATATAAACAAGATAGACAAACTACTGGCTAAACTCAATAGGAAAAGAAAGAGAAAGTAGAGAAATAAATCAGATCTGAAAATAGAGGAAATATTTTACAGCAGAAATCCAATAACAGTATAAGAGCTTACTATGAATAACTGTTATGCTAGAGAACCTAGAAGAAATAAGCAGACTCCGAAATAGAAAATTTGGGCCCAGAGAGATAGCTCAGCGGCGTTTGCCTTGCAAGCAGCAGATCCAGGACCTTGGGTTCGAATCCCAATGTCCCATATGGTCTCCCGTGCCTGCCAGGAGCTATTTCTGAGCAGATAGCCAGGAGTAACCCCTGAGCACCGCCATGTGTGTCCCTCACCCCCCCCCAAATAGAAAATTTTAGAAATAAAAATATAAGAAATAAAACATAGAAATAGGGGCCAGAGTGATAGCGCAGGGGGCAGGGAGTTTGCCTTGCATGCGGCTGACCCAGGAAGGACCTGGGTTCAATCCCTGATGTCCCATATGGTTTCTCAAAGCCAGGAGTAAATTTTGAGCACCTATCCAGGAGTAACTCCTGAGTGTCACCAGGTGTAACCCAAAAACAAAAACAAAGCAAAACAAACAAAAAAGAAAATAGAAATAAAAAATTCTTAAAAAAAAATTCCCAAACTAACTGAGGAAAATGTGAGGGAAGAAAATGCACACCCCCAACAAAACAAGACCTATAGGGCTTGTACAGTGGATAAGACATTTGCTTTGCATGAACTGACCCTAGTTTCAATTGCAAATGTCCCATATCATCCCTGGGATCTTCCAAGAGTCATCACTGAGGGCAGAGTCAGGAATAAACCCTAAGTACCACAGCATGTGGTCTTAAATACAATAAAGTATAAAATATTAAAAACTGAAGAAGATATATTTTTATATAAAACTATTTCCTATTGTATATTATTATTTTAAATGAAGGACAATTCTTATTAGTCAATAAAGTAATAGTAAAGTCAAATTAAAAAGTTATCACAGGAAATTCAAAGGAAATAAGAATATAGAAGTTTAAAATATAATGAATTTAAGTTGCTGCATAATTCAATATTAAGTAAATGAAAGTTGACTGTTGGAAATAGGATGCCAGCACTTATCTCTCACTGTCTCCTGCGCTGTGCTGCATTCTTGGCCTGATTTCATTCTGTGTATGGCTTCATCTGTGAATGGTTAGCCTTTCCTGGAGGTGAGTTGATACCCCAGAAAGAGTAAGCCGCTGAACTCTGCTACAACTAGGATGCCATCACCTATCTTTGACTGTCTCCTGAGCTGTGCTGCATTCTTGGCCTGATTACATCCTGTGAGTGGCTTCATCTGCCAATGGCTAGCCTTCCCTCGAGGTGAGGTGATACACCGAGAGAGGGAGGACCCAAAGGTGCACGGTCTCTCGCTTCAAAGAAGTGGATTGGGCACTTTTGAAATTCATTTTGAATAATAAACACCCTAGAATAGCTAAAGCAATCATTGGGAAAAAGAATATGGGAGAAATTACTTTCCCCAACTTTAAACTGTACTACAAAGCAATAGTTATCAAAACAGCGTGGTATTGGAATAAACAGACCCTCAGATCAATGGAATAGGTTTGAGTACTCAGGGAATTTCCCCAGACATATAATCACTTAATTTTTGATAAATGAGCAAGAAATCCCAAATGGAGCAAAGAAAGCCTCTTCAACAAGTGGTGTTGGCACAACTACTAGTCACTTGCAAAAAATTGAACTTCGACCCCCCAGTTAGCATCATGAATGAGGTTAAAATCCAAATGGATGAAAGACCTCGATATCAGACCCAAAACCATAAGATATATAGAACAACATGTAGATAAAACACTCCAGGACATTGAGACTAAAGGAATCTTCACAGAGGAAACTGCACTCTCCAAACAAGTAAAAGCAGAGATTAACAGATGGGAATATATTAAACTGAGAAGCTTCTTCACTTCAAAAGAAATAGAGCCCAGGATACAAGAGCCCTCCACTGAGTTGGAGAAACTATTCACCCAATACCCATCAGATAAGGGGCTAATCTCCAAAATATACAAGGCACTGAAGAACTTGACAAGAAAAAATATCTAATCCCATCAAAAAATGGGGAGAAGAAATGGACATACACTTTGACAAAGAAGAAATACAAATGGCCAAAAGACACATGAAAAAATGCTCCACATCACTAATCATCAGAGAGATGCAAATCAAAACAACTATGAGGTACCACCTCACACCACAGAGATTGGCACACATATTGGCACACAAAGAATGAGAACAAACAGTGTTGGCAGGGATGTGGAGAGAAAGGAACTCTTATCCACTACTGGTGGGAATGCTGTGTAGTTCAACCTTTGTGGAAAGCAATATGGAAATTCCTCCAAAAACTGGAAATCGAGCTCCCATATGACCCAGCTATACCACTCCTAGGAATATACCCTAGTAACACAAAGATACAATACAAAAATCCCTTCCTTACACCTATATTTATTGTAGCACTATTTACCATAGCAAGACTCTGGAAACAGCCAAGATACCTTTCAACAGATGAATGGTTAAAGAAACTGTGATGCATATTCACAATAGAATATTATGCAGCCGTCAGGAGAGATGAAGTCATGACATTTTTCTATACATGGATGTACATCGAATCTATTATGCTGAGAGAAATAAGTTAGAGAGAGATAGAGAGAGAAAGATGCAGAATGGTCTCACTCATCTATGGGTTTTAAGAAAAATGAAAGATATCCTTGCAATAATAATTTTCAGACACAAAAGAGAAAAGAGCAGGAAGTTACAGCTCACCTCATGAAGCTCACCACAAACAGGGATGATGAGTTTAGTTAGAGAAATAACTACATTTTGAAATATCCTAATAATGAGAATGTACGAGGGAAATAGGAAGCCTGTCTAGAGTACAGGTGGGGTTGGGTGGGGAGGAGAGTGATTTGGGACATTGTTGATGGCAATGTTGCACTGGTGATGACTGATATTCTTTACATGGCTGAAACCCAAACACAATCATGTATGTAATTAAGTTGTTTAAATAAAAAAAAAGAAAAGAAAAAATTGTTGCAACAAAAACCCAGTGTCCATAAAAAATTATATAAAAGTTAACATAAGACATGAAAATTGGATCACAAGAAAAAATGGGAGTGTTGATGGAAGGAAATCGAAATTGGTAATAAATGCATACCTTAAATTTCTGGAGAACCAACAGCAAAGAAACTGGAGAACCAATGCTAATGGATTAGTGTTAAATATCATATGCCTGAAACACAATCACAAATATCTTTCATTAATGATATTTAATCATTCACAATACAACTTTTTTTTTTTTTGGTTTTTGGGCCACACCCGGTGATGCTCAGGGTTTACTCCTGGCTTGGGGACCATATGGGAACCAGGGGATCGAACCGTGATCCATCCTAGGCTAGCGCAGGCAAGGCAAAGGCACCTTACCTCCAGCGCCACAACTTTTAAAAGAGACAAGACATTTGTCTTCTTTGCGTTTAAAAGCTTTGGAAATGAATTCTCAGCAGAGAAAGAGGGGGTACATAACTTTCAAATGACCTTTCTTTAAGAAAATCTTATAGAAGAAACTTTAGCAATGAGTCTTTCAACGGAATTACTGTTTAAGAATGGTCCCAGCCACTTAAAGTTATCTCTTGAACATTTTCCACACTGTATGGCATAGCAGTGGTCGGCAACCCTGCAGCTCGCGAGCCCTGTGTGGCTCTCAAAATAAATTGCAATCGTGATTTTGGCGAGATTTGGCTCAGTTGAAAAAAAAGGTTGCCGACCACTGGCATAGGGCAAATATGTTCAAGGATCAAGGAGTCTTCTGCCCAGAAAAGCTACAAAATACATTACTTTTAAGATGTTTTCTGGTTCACCTTTCTTTAATCTTTATCCTCTTTTAATTTTAATCTCATTCACTCAACTACACAAAACCATTAGGAAAAATAATCACAGCAAGGGGTTCTTTCTTTGTTACTTATTTTTGAGTTTGAATTTTTTAATATGACAGTAATTATGGCAGTCTTGGGAGTTATTAAAATAAATAAGTCATGGTCTCTCTCCTTGATAAATCACAAGACCTCCTTGAGTGTGGAAACCAGAGTGACTTCAAATTGTCTAAAGTAACAAAGCAAGATATATTAAGGAATGAATTTTAGAAAGTGAAAATGATAAAAACAAAAAGGGAAAACATCTGGGAAAGTCTGTAAACTCCAGATGACATCAGTTTCTGTCTTTTTTGGCTTGTTTCTTGGAATAATGGCTTAAAAAGTTGTAATTTTGGAGACTTTGTCTTTGAGGTAGTTGGTTCAGATAGAGATGCCTTGTAGCTACTTTTGCTTAGTAAGAGGACAATGTTTGCATACAGGTCATTAACAACTAGTGTGTGTGTGTGTGTGTGTGTGTGTGTGTGTGTGTGTGTGTGTGTGTGTGTGTGTGTGAGTGTGTGTGTGTGTGCGCGTGCACACGCCCGTGACGTGCCCTCAAGTGGGGGAAAGGGGTGTACTTAGACCCAAGTTAAGCTCCCAAGAGACCTACACTCAAATTTGGTGGTAGTTTTAAAGACCGACTTCGATCCAAACTCTTTCCTTATGAATGTAGAAGCTGCCTGCAGTTATAGCCAAAAAACAACCAACATAGCTTAGTGTCCTGAAAATGTGAACAACAAACAATAAACTAAATCAATTTATACAGGTAGACTTCTAGATCAGCTTCATTGATTTCAAATTAAACATGCTAGGTATTTTAAGAAAAATAATTTGTCTTGTTAAAGAAAGCTAATGAAATTCAAAGGAAAAAAAAAGAAGTTAAATATACAACAAAAAGGGGGGAAAACTCCCCTTAGTCACAAAATACTAATTTAGTTAAGAAAAAGAGTTAAGTGTATGAGGGTTGGACTTCACTGGAATTGATTTAAATTTATTTTATTCTTTTTAATGTTTGTTAAACCTAATGCAAATCAAGATTAAAGTATATCCCCCAAATTCTCACTTATATCCTTAGCAAAGTCAAATACTACTTAAGAAAAACACTTATTTTGATGGATAGCACAAAATTGTTTTTCTAAAATATCATATGCTAATGAAACCTTACTATTTTTCATTAGTTAGAAATTCAGACATCATTAAAAACATATACCAATATTGCTTAATTTAAAGTACATGCTTGTTTTCCCCTAAGCTCAATTTTACATGAGATAGAATAAGTTTAGCTTAATAAATAAACTATATCTAAATTTATCTCTAGTTACATTCTCTTTTGTGAATTCTATTGAATAGATTGTTTTAAATTTGAGTACCTTTATTAGACATTAAACTCCAATATTCCAGTAAAAGATGAATAAAATAATTTTCCCTAATGAATAACTGATTTATCATAAAAATCATAAATAGAAATGATACTTAATAAGAAGCAAATTTCACTCTTTCCCAGTTTTTTTCCTTGCCATTAACATTTGAAGAAATGAAAGGAAGAAGACTTGTATGAGTTCAGAAGTTTAAAATTAAGAATATATAGAAAAGTGCTAGTCCTAAAATAAGAAGGATATGGAAAGGTTTTGCATGGCCTATGGAACATTGACACACAAAATCATGAATTGTTCCCTATTTTTAAAGCCTATGGAGGAGGAAGGCATTCAACCAGGAGGAGCATGTGGCACTGAATTGTGGCAAAGTTGTGATATCTATAAAATCATAACAGCAGCAGTACTGTAAACCATAGTGCAAATATTTATGTTTCATAAAGTTCCTTTGTAGGAGCAGTCTAGTGGAAGGCAAGTGGGAGGCATTGGTGGAAGGAAGTAGACATCAGTGAAGGTATCAGGTTTGAAATATTGTGTGCCTGAACCCAAACTTGAATAATTCTGTAATTTTCACGGTGACATATTTTTTAAAAATTAAAATAATAGAAATTTAGAAAGAATGTTGAAAAGACATAGAAAAGCATATTTTTCTAGATTTTTACCTTGTTACTTATTAAGAATGACCAAGTGTTTATTGCTTTTTATTTTCCATTTAAAAAGCAACTGTATTACTACTATATATTTGATAGGTTTTTAATATTTTTTCCAAGAATGGTTATGGTAGCTAATTAAAATGATGCATATGGTTATTACATCAATATGTATTCACATACTAATTGTTATTTTAGTGGCATAATCCTATTTATATATCTAGCAAAGACAAGCCAGTAATATTTTAGTAAACTCTAGAAAATGGTAAAAAAGTATAAATAATAGAATAAAAACAAAACAGTTGTGGTACAAATGAAATTATACTTATCAAAAGGAATAAAACTGAACATTAATAAATGAAACAAAAACCAAAGTACTATACACCAAAATAATGGTTCAAGGATTTTATTTATTTTTCTTGCAGTGGCTGACACCAAACACAAGGATCTCATTCAAATCAAAATACAGTTGAGTTTCACTCCTGATCAAACTGAGATGTTTCATTTTTCCCTCCAGTTATGGAGTCCAACCTAGTTGTCCTCACAGTCTATTCTACATTGGGGTCATTCCTGTTAATGCTTGGGGAATAATGATATTTAGGGACAAAACTAAGGCCTCATGAATTCAAAGCCTGTGGCCCAGTGTTTTGAGCTCTCTGACAATAAATTAATCATTCTTACCTTGATAGTGGTATATATGATCAGTGAGATGAAGCAAGTGTCAAGACAGATGCCTTGCACATGGCCACACCTGGTTTGATCCCTGGCACACTAGGATGCTCCTAATCTAGCCCTGGATGTCATTGAGCCATGGGTGGCCCCGTAAGAACCATCAATTTAACCCAGATAATTCCTAGCACTGCAGAGCTGGACTAGCACCATCTCCTCAGGTCCTAGCACTGAACTACTACTAGCCAGTTGGCTGAAAAGCACTAGCAGGAGCCCAGAGACTCCTAAACACAGGTTTAGAGACCACACAAAAATAAATAAGTGAATTTCTAAATAAAAATGTATTCTTATTGAGCAGGAGCAGTGGTGTAAGCCATAGGGCATCTTCCTTGCATGCTCTAACCTAGGATGGACTGTGAGTCAATCCCCCAGCACCCCATATGGTCCCCCAAGCCAGGAGAAATTTCTCAGTGCATAGTCAGGAGTAACCCCTGAGCATCCCGAGGTGTGCTTCCCCTGCCAAAATAAAATAATTTATCATTATTTATAAATAATAATATAAGGTCTCCTTTTCAGTTCAGTCAAAGGAACCCTGAACGCAGAGCCAGGATTAACAGCTGAGTATCTCCTGGTGTGATCCCAATAATAAAATAATAATAATAATAATAACTGTAGTCATAATAGTAATAATACAAAGGATCCCAACAAATCGCTCTATATAGCAGTAGGAATTGTTTAAACTTAACATTGTTAATCCTTAATAGTCTCTTAAAACAACCTAAAAGAGGAATGGGGAATATTCAGTATTATACTGTTTTAAAAAGAGATTGTAATATAAAAGTTTTACCCTTTTATTTTAATTTTGTTCAAGCTTTAGCTTACCTAGACAGCCATTTCTGGTCCTCACTGGTCTCAATGGCAGGC
>PVKC010008351.1:0-28200 GCA_004027635.1 Crocidura indochinensis | reverse complement strand
AAGGTCATCGGTTCGAATCCCGGTGCCCCATATGGTCCCCCGTGCCTGCCAGGAGCAATTTCTGAGCATGGAGCCAGGAGTAACCCCTGAGCACTGCCGGGTGTGACCCAAAAACAAAACAAAACAAAAAAAAGTGAGAAAGCTTATACAAAACCTAATAAATAAATAATTTTTATAAAATCTTGAAGATTCAATTCCCATCACAAATTAGTGCAAGAAGACAGTTTATGAAGGTATGGAGGAACCAAGAATAGCAGTTTGGTGGTGGGAGGTATTTCTCCTTAAATCATATATAATCATATAATACTTCAGATTATGAAGTATTTCTAAAGTTGATAAAATTGAACCATTTCCTTCCACATCTAGTAGTTACTCAGTTGCTATTGACTAAATGGAGATTTATAATAAGGAAAGGGTCCAGGAAAAGAATCATTACTAGGTATGTAACATTCAAGTCTATATAATGACACTGAACCTCAAATTTATCCCTTACATTTGAAGGACACAGAACAAATCTGCTACAACTGCAGATGTTTCAGAGCATCCTAGTCATGCTGATCTTTTCCTAAAAATAAAAGGAATGAGAAGATTCATGGTAAATTAATAATAATAATGGAATTAACGAGCAAGAAGAATTTGGATAGTGAAAAGACAGAATGTAGCTGGCACAATTTTCACATAAAAAGGTAGGCTGATGTATCAGACAGATGACTTTTCATGAAACCTTGAGTTAGATGAACAACTCAAGACCTGAAAAGCTTTAACCAGAGCAACAAAAAATAAAAAAACCCAGAGCCAAGACAAGAGAAGTAGTTGTTCTCACCCTTCCGCTTCCTATTTTCCCATTCCCACACAATGACCTCTTCCTGTGCTTTTCCCTCTAATAAAAATCTGTGGAATTTGGAGTCACACAGTTTACATAACTTGGCGACACATGACACTATCCATAAATATTATCTCCAGTGTACTAGAGACTGAGCACCAAAATAAGTTGTCCCAAGAAATTCAACACACAAAATTAATAAATTCAAGGATACTGAGTCATACAGCATACAGTGATGGTAAATCAATTCAAATCTACAGGTTTTAAACTTTTAATTGACAGGTTTTACGATCTCTTCTATATTCTAGTGTATTTTATTATTTTTATGAACATCACAAAATAGAAATAGAGCACACCATCAATGAGGTTTTTAACTTGAATTAACTGGCTGTAATGTGATACACTGAGCCAGCTTTCTTAGGCAATGATTACTTCATAGGTTTTATTGGGGAGAAGTTTTAGACTCATAGAAAATTGAGAAGAAATGTCCCATATACTCACTTCTTTCCCTATTATCAGCATAAAACAATCCAGAGTGGTATATTGTTACATATGAGTTTACACAGAATTATCACCTAAATAATCATTTGAATATATAATGAATTTTTTTTTTTTTGGTTTTTGGGCCACACCCGGCAGTGCTCAGGGGTTACTCCTGGCTATCTGCTCAGAAATAGCTCCCGGCAGGCACAGGGACCATATGGGACACCGGGATTCGAATCAGCCACCTTAGGTCCTGGATCGGCTGCTTGCAAGGCAAACACCGCTGTGCTATCTCTCCGGGGCCCTGAATTTTATTTTTATATGAATGCCTTATATACATGCAGTGGAATCTATATGAACTGCTGTTTTTCTGAGTATAAGTCTTTTCGTATCTTTAAAAGGATTAGAATAAATATAGAAAATGGTAATGATGTTAAGCCCTAGGATATTTGAGAGATCAAACTAGAAGAAGAGAAATTCATATTTCAAAGACCACA
Source organism: Crocidura indochinensis (assembly GCA_004027635.1). NCBI lineage: Eukaryota > Metazoa > Chordata > Mammalia > Eulipotyphla > Soricidae > Crocidura > Crocidura indochinensis. The sequence continues at coordinate 26,397 of PVKC010008351.1, read as the reverse complement.
AACCCAAAGTACATTCCATAGCCCTAATCTGTGTTTTACATAACACTTTTTAAAGAAAAAGTAAAAATCTTATTTCAAGGCATATTTCATTAATAACAGAAGTAGTGTAATTCATAAAGCATTAAACATGAAAACTATCATTAACTTATAACCAAGTAGACATTTGATGTAGATATCTGACAAAATGTAAAAAAAATTCACAGTGGGCATATTTTTATTTTATGCTTTTGGTGATTTGCAAACGTTTAAAATGACATGCTGTACACTGCATACTGATTTTATCACTTTCTTCATTAGATCTACAAAAGCACTCATAACTTTTATTTAACTTTTTTAAAGATAGTCTCTCTAAAACGCTTTCATTTTTCAATAGAAAAAAAAGTTAATGACAAGAAGAGCCATCTTCCCCCCAACCTGTCTTTCACATGCAATTATTATCCCATCAAATTCACCTGAAAATGTCATCTCATACTTTTAAATAAAAGTCATTTCAGTAGTTCTCAATGCTCCACATACTAAAAACAGCATCCTGGGCTTAGGGACTGCTAATCCTACTAACATGTAGAGCCAGAAATGAATCACTATGATCTTGAAATGCTAGAACCTGGCTATTAGAGGTGAGACAGAGCCCCAATTACTAAACTTAGTGTTTAACAGACCTTAGTATATAGTGGAGATAGGGACGAATATACTTTACATTCATCTTACTCTCCTCCCACCTAGCGATACTTCTGGCCATTCATTTCCCATAATAAATATAATGACCATTTTACTAACTTACTCCAAATACAAAGCTCTGGTGTATCTAATATTATGAGCAGGTATCTCTCCATGTTCAATGTAAGGTCAATGATAATCCTGCTACATCCTCAAAAAAAAGTGAAACAAATTCTGTTTTGAATATTTGTGGTAATAGAAATAACCATGGGTTACTTGTAGAACTAGAAATTAGTGTTCCAAAGTGATACTTAACTAAAATTTAGAATTATGTATTATTTTAAGAATATTTATTGGAATAAATTATAACTTTAGGGAATAAATATTTATTTAGGAAAGTACTATAGCAATATGGTTAAGAAAATGAAATTGGAAGTTAGTGCCCGAACATGAAGCATGGCTGCTCCATTTAGTAGCTAGAAGTATGTAATTTTCTTAACTTCTCTGAGGTTTAATCACTTATATGCAAGGCATGAACATAAATAAATATATAAGATTAGAATGGGCACTGACATGAAAAAATCATATGTATTAGTTAACATTAGTCATTTCTAAATCAAAATATTTTTAATTTAATCTTCTCACAAATATCTACATACTCCAGCAGTATGGATTTTTAACTCTTGACAGCTTTTGCGTTCTCAATTTTTTAATGTTTCAAAAATTAAAACGTTCATAAGATCAAATCTATTTGCCATATGCTCCTGCTGGAGCATATGGAGCATATCCCCATCAATATACTATTTTAACTATATTTACATAGTAATCCATTCACAAATATGTACATCAACAATATTATCTATTTTAACTGGAAACAGTCTAGCATGTCTCCAAGTAGTGATTGAATGAACAGTTTAATAAACAAAAATGGAATATATTAAATGTGGACAAAAACACCCTATTATGTTACACAACAATATATGCATTATATTAAATACACTTGTAAATGAAAGAAACCATACTTGACATGGTATAAATTATATGATTTCATCCTAATGACAGTATGGAAACGGCAGCCTATACAAATGAAAAATAAAAATAAATTAGTGGTTCCTAAAAAGTGGGGATCTCAGGAATAGATAAATAAAAACAATAACTAATAGACCAGACTAAGTTACTTGTGAAAACAGTATTTTAGCTTTAACAAACACTTAAAAGTTAAAACTCCTGACCCAGTGAATCAGTATAGAAGAGCTGAAGAAATAGATACAGTACGGGTAATAATATTCAAATTTCTGAATTACAAACAAGGAGAAAGGTGTGGGTACAATTAATCTGGCTGTGGGCCAGGGAAATAACATGGAGGTAGGGCATTTGCCTTGCATGCAGAAAGACAGTGGTTCGAATTCTGGTATCCTATATGGTACCTCGAGCCTGCCAGGAGCAATTTCTGAGCTTAGAACCAGGAGTAAAATGTTGAATTAGGATAAACTATGGTATGAATCAGTGTATATGAACATACACAGAATGATACATATATGCATACCCATGAACTAGATGAATTCATGAATAAATGTATGTATACATGGATTAGAATGCATTCATACATATCCAAGTTTTGTTCACTTAAGAGGCTGAGAAGCAAAGATATTTAATGGCAATAAGCATACCAATCCAACCAGATTTTGGCTTCTAAACATCATTCTCCAATAGAAAATTCCCAGAGAAGTAGCTGATAGCACTGGGACAGAAAAATTACAGGAGATTTTGTAATATATTAGTGCTAAATTGAATAAATTACTTAAGAATAAAAAAATCCTTCAAAAGAGAAGCTCTCAGTGACCAAAAGTGCAATACTTTGAGCAACAAAATAAAATATAATTGTATTACATAATACAAATAATCAGATTAATAAAAATGATAATTCTTCTTTATATATAACTTCCAATTAATAACTAAAAAGAGTCATAAGAATATAACTCTGCCATTAAAACACCAAAATAGGGACTGGAGAGATAGCGCAGTGGTATGGCATTTGCCTTGCGAAAGGCTGATCCAGGACAAACCTCGATTCAATTCCCTGTGTCCCATTTGGTCCCCCAAGTCAGGAGCAATTTCTCAGTTCATATCCAGGATTGACCTCTGAGCATCGCTGGGTGTGGCCCCAAAACCAAAACTTAAACTAAAAAACAAAAAAAAAAACCCAAAAAAACCCACAAAAATCCCACCAAAATAATAGTTATTGTGGACGAGAAACTATCAGAGATATGAAAATTAATGAACAAACATTTGATGGTCTCAGTGAACTTCTTTACATTATACTTATTAATTATAAGGAAAAAATAGTAACTCACTTTTTCTAAGTAGATACTACCTTAGCCAAAAGATCAAGGTTAACATTATGAATGAGAGAGTAATATAGGGGCCTGGAAGATAGCATGGAGGTAAGGCGTTTGCCTTTCATGCAAAAGGTTTGAATCCCGGTGCCCCATATGGTACCCCGTGCCTGCCAGGAGCAATTTCTGAGCACGGAGCCAGGAGTAACCCCTGAGCACTGCCGGGTGTGACCCAAAAACAAAAAACAAAACAAAACAAAAAAAAAGAGAGAGTAATATATAAAAAGACATATGCCACATCATTAAAAGGCACATAGCTTGATATTTGACACTGAGAAGAGCTCATCCCTCATCCCCAAATAAGAGAAAAATTCAAATCCAAATTGAGAAATAGTTTACCTTTTGGGGGCTCTTAAAAATATCAAGGTCGGGGGCGGGCGGTAGCGCTGGAGGTAAGATGCCTGCCTTACCGCGCTAGCCTTGGACGGACCGCGGTTCGATCCCCCGTGCCCCATATGGTCCCCCAGGCCAGGGGCAACTTCTGAGCGCATAGCCAGAAGTAACCCCTGAGCGTCACTGGGTGTGGCCCAAAAACCAAAAAAAAAAAAATCAAGGTCATAAAAAAATTATGGGGCTGGGTGTTGGCGCTAGTGGTAAGGTGCCTGGTGCCTGCCTTGCCTGTGTTAGCCTTGGACGGACCACAGTTCGATCCCCTGGCGTCCCATATGGTCACCCAAGCCAGGAGCGACTTCTGAGCACATAGTCAGGAGTAACCCTTGAGCATCACTGGGTGTAGCCCAAAAACCAAAAATAAAACAAACAAAAAAAATTATAGGAACTATGGAAGCCGATCAGACTGACAAAAGATCCAATAGCCTCCCCCACGAACTCTTTTATTTCTCACACAATCGCCCCCACCTGGAAGATCCAGGTGGGACGACAAGCACAGAACTAATAACAGAATAATTCTAAGAATACTCTACACTATGGAACTTTCAAAGCTAGAGAAGAAGGCTAAAGAGATTTAAGAACAATGCCATAAAAGTCTAACATTCGGGCCGGGAGATAGCATGGAGGTAAGGCGTTTGCCTTTCATGCAAAAGGTCATCGGTTCGAATCCCGGTGCCCCATATGGTCCCCCGTGCTGGCCAGGAGCAATTTCTGAGCATGGAGCCAGGAGTGGCCCCTGAGCACTGCCGGATGTGACCCAAAAACCAAAAAAAAAAAAAAAAAAAAAGTCTAACATTCAATCATGGAACAGTTAAAAATTTAGTAACAAAATATGTTGAAATAAAAATGTCTGATATTTAATTCAAATTTCTTAATTCTGTTCAATTTAACATAATTATATAAATAATGGTAGTGAAAGTATAGTGAACTTGCCCAGAATTTCTTTTTACTAGTTTTATACCTTGTCTGAACCTAAGATTATTTCAAAGTAAGCAACAAAAATAGCCTCAGAACTAAAAACATTTCAAAAAAGAATCTCAACTAACACTGTTCTTTATATTTTCTATTTTACTTATTTCACTACCACTTCCCATCTCATCTGCTTTATTAATGTAATTGGTTGTTCTACTATTTTCTTCTTATCACAGATTATACTAGTCTCCCATGATAAACTTCCTGCAAATTTAAAGCTAACAAGTGTCTTGGAGGCTGTCCAGTATCTAATACCTTCTTATTTCAGGAAGAGGAACTAAAGCCGGTAGAGATTAAATAACATGCCCAAATCCTTTAGCTACTGAAAGCTGGCACTAAACTACTAGACCAGCCCTAGGGAGAGATGTGAGAGCCATAGACTTGCTTGCTATGCTTGACTTCCCAATGCTTAGGTGTAAACCTGGGTCTTCCTTTGAGGCCTAGGAAACAAAGTTAAAAACTAATTTGGGAGAGGAACAATCTCCCTATTCTGTGCCAAATTAAATCTACTTCCAATTCAGAGATAACTGATGGAAAGCAAGGACTTCTGGCGCCTCAGTTTAAGCTGAAGGTGGCTCCTAGGGCAGAAAAAGTAACTATCACTGAAGGATCTGAGGCAGTTGCAATGGAACAGTGTTTGCTAAATATCTTGAGGTCTTGAATATAAGTGGTCTAAAGCAGAAAGTTGGATCAAGACACAGAAGAGATTTTTTTCTAACTATTTAGTTTATATCTTTTGGGAAAATAGATGAATAGGCTTTCAAGGCCTATATTGCCCAACAAATATGAATAGTGATGGATTACTTGACTTACTTTCAGGGGTTACAATAAAAAATAAACAATATGGTAAATAAAAAATAGTGATATGAAGAATTATAAAAGTAAAATGCCAAGACTTTTTGAGTCAAATTTGTCATGACTGTGATGACTCTAACAGATTTAAGGAGTTAATTATCATCTTAGGGAAACCTGAAAGGTCCTCAACATTGTTAACATCTTGGACAAAGAATTCTTTGTTGTGAAGAGTTATTTTATGCATTGAGGACTATTAAGCCTGGCTTCTAATCATGAATGACTAGGATCACTCTCTCTTCTATATAACAAACATGAATATTTCCAAACATTGCCAAGTACTATCTGGGAAGGTAATATCAGCCATGATTAAAAATAACTGATATGAAGAGAGCTGATAAATTGCATTCCAGGCAGTAGAAACAAAAAAAAATCAAGATATATAAATGAACATAATGGACAAAAGGGGGAAATACTCCGATAAAATTTAAAATTAGGAGAGAGGATATTTGAAGGGCCCATTGATGGAGCACTTGAAAAACATATTGTGCTAAATATTTCTCCCTTTTGTCAATTTCTCCTTCCTGCTCTGTACTCACATGAAACTGATTTTACAAGTGATATCTTGTGGGCTCATTAATTTTTTTTTTTACCATCAGGGGATTTTAGGCTTATTAGTCTTAACAGGTATCTTGGAAAGAATTTGGGTGATGGGTAAGAGTAAATTAGTTGTCGAGTACTTATTTCCAGGCTATCTATGTAGGGGCATGATATGGCATTCGCTATATTCCCTTAAAAGTTTATATTCTTTGTAGTGGTTATGATCTCTTTAGGTTTTTCTGTATGATTCCTTCACAACAATTCTCCAGAACAATGCTGGTATGGTAGGTAAAATCTTATGAATTCATTGGTCTCCTAGTGATTCTATTATTCCTATAGTTCTCTTGTGCTGCCAAAAGTTCTTTAAAGCTCTTTCATTCATTTTTCTTCAGTTAAAATCCTGTTGAGTATGGAATTTGCCTTCTGCTGGCAGGTTTACTGATACAAGAAGCAAAGATTAGTGATTTTATTTTATCATGGATGGGGAGCTATTTGAGAGTTTAAGCACAGCAGTCACTGGCTTGTTAGCATTTTTTAAATTCTTATAATTGGGTTTCAGGGGAAACATTTTCTTCAGAAAAATCAGTGAGAAGGATATTCAGTAGTAATCCTGGTTTTGATAATGATAATTTGACCTGGACAGAGGAAATCATCAGAGGAGAGTCATTAAAATACTTGAGAAATATATGAGTTAATTTATTAGCATTAAAATATAGACTAATATAACTATAACCCAATCACAAACATGTTTGTAATCATGATGCTTAAATAAAGATTAAAAAATAAATTAAAGATTAAAAGGAAGAAGAATAGCTCAATAGCTAAGACCAGATGTATATCTTTAGTCAAAATAGTGGGGCAGAGAGATATTACAGTGGTTAGGACACTTGTCTAGAATGCAAAAAAAAACAGGTTTAATCTCTGGTACACCACCATATGCTCCTTAGAACCCTCCAGGAATGAACCCTGAGTACAAAAAGTTTTAAGCACTGTGACTATGGCATCCCCACTTAAAATAAAGGAAGAGAGGGGCCAGAGCTATAGCGCAGTGGTAGGGCGTTTGCCTTGCAAGTGGCCAACCCAGGACAGATCTCGGTTCTATCCTTGATTCCCCAAGTCAGGAGCAATTTCTGAGTGCATAGCTAGGAGTAACCCCTGAGTGTCACTGCGTGTGCCCCCCTCAAAAAAGAGGAATAGAATGGTTAATCATATTTATGACCAACTAGTTGCCATATAGTCATATAAACCAATATTGGGGGAATAAAAATAAAATTTAAAAAGCAATACAAATAATCAATAATATAAGGTATGTCCTTACATATTGGAATTTCCTCAAAGTATTTATTGATTCTGATCTTTCAAAAATTTTTATCAATGGGCCTGAGCAGTGACGCAAGTGGTAAGGCATCTGCCTTGCCACCCTAGCCTAGAACGGATCCCGCTCAATTCCCTGCAGTCCCATATGGTCCCTTATGCCGGGAGCAATTTCTGAGCACATAGCCAGAATAAGGCCTGAGCATCACCGGGTGTGGCCCAAAAACCAAAAAAAATTTTTTATCATTAATTATGGACCATGAAATACCAATATCAAGAATAACTTAGAGGGGTCCAAGCAATAGCACAGTGGGTAGGGCATTTGCCTTGTATCCAGCTGACCTGGATTCGATCCCATATGGTTCCGGGAGACTGCCAAGAGTGATTCTTTAGTGCAGAGCAAGGAATAACTCCTGAACACTGGCAGGTGTGACACTCTTGTCCTCCACTGCAAAATAACATAGAATTGAAAAAAGTTACCTTTTGGTTTAAATCTAAGAGACACACATCTTCCTTGGATATGCAGGGTTTTCCACCAGATTGTCTAGAAGACAGGCAAATAAGCAGGTTCCAAGAATTCAAATCACCTAATAGCAAAAAGAATTGAAGAATAAATAATTTTTATCAATTTTAAAAGGCATCAATTACTTCTTCAGATTAAAGAATGCAATTATTTAAATCCCAAACTACAATTATCAGTGACTGCACAAATCTGAAAGATAATTCAACTATAAAAAATAAATTAAACTTTGCTCCTCTAACATTTTTATACTTAGTAAAATACTTAGAAAATCAAATTTGCTCTAAAGAAATACTATAAAATTGCTTTTAAAAGACGAACTTGGAAAGTTGTAAGTCATTATTTTTATTAAAGTTTCATTTGAAGATTGGGAGGAAGTAAGATTAAAAGAGTTAATTTATAAAACTAAATAATAAATAAAAACATAAATATTTTACTCTAGACTTTGATAATACAATTGTTTTTCATTGTTCTTTTTGTTTGTTTGTTTTTTTCTTTTGGGCCACACCCGTTGACGCTCAGGGGTTACTCCTGGCTATGCGCTCAGAAGTCGCTCCTGGCAGGCACGGGGGACCATATGGGAACCGGGGGTTCGAACCGTGTTCCGTCCTAGGCTAGCGCAGGCAAGGTAGCAGGCACCTTACCTCCTGCGCCACCTCCCGGTTCCCGTTTTTCATTGTTCTTAACATCAAATATATTTTATAGCAGTTTTACTAAGAAAAAGTTGTATCAATCATAAAATAAAATTCAACGAATAATTTAAAGGATGAGTGCACATAAAGAAAATTAATGTTTTAATTTTAGATAGCAGAATTAACATTAACATTAAAACATAATTAATGCCTAGTTTTAGACAGCAGAGTTGAATTTAAAATACACACATGTTGGGGCCTACTGCAGTAGTACATAGTCATAGTGAATAGTAATTGTACATAGAGCTGTCCTTGCATGTAACCAACCAATATTTGGTTCCCAGCATCCCATATAATGCCCCAAGCCTACCAGGAGTGATTCCTGAATGCGAAGACAGGAGTGGGGTTGAAAAACAAAACAAAATAAAACAAAAATATCCAAAATGCAAACATGGACCAAAGCAAGTGACTAATGCAAGCATGGACCAAAGCAAAGAAATATTTACCAAGGGAAAAAAAGTCTTACCAATAAAAACACAGCAATTGGGGGCCGGGCGGTGGCGCTGGAGGTAAGGTGCCTGCCTTAGGACGGACCAGACCGCGGTTCGATCCCCAGGTTCCCATATGGTCCCCCGTGCCTGCCAGGAGCAACTTCTGAGCGCATAGCCAGGAGTAACCCCTGAGCGTCACTGGGTGTGGCCCAAAAACCAAAAAAAAAAAAAAAAAAAACACAGCAATTGATCAAAATAATGTCACAATAATATTTTAATAATAATTGAACATTTTAAAATTAACATTTATGCATTGATCTGGTCTCCCCATATTCCTTTTGATTTACTCATATAGATTTTTGTTGATATTATTTGTATATGACCAGTGATTTTGAAATATTTTTTATGTTACTGAGCACATAAATAACTAACCTGTGATAAAGTATTAAATACACACCATCTTTAGGGAAAAAAATAACACCAAATTATGTACTCAAAAGTACTCAGAAAAAAATATATATGTGAAGAAAAAATTAAAATATTTGGGAACATCTTTTTAGAATAAAACTCCAGTTTTAAAATGTGAAGCAATCTCTGTATACACTACAAATTTTGTTGATCAATCACGGTATTTAACTATTAACTATCACTCATGGTACTTAACTTGATGAACTATTTATGTTAAGTAAACTATTTATACCAGATCTCACAAATCTGCATTAGTATTAATAATGACTTCTAAAAGTCAGGAATAAACCATTATGTTTAAATACTGCCTTTATTATTTTCCCACCAAAATTGAGAGGTAGTAATCCCAACAAAGGGCTCCACATGGAAAATGAAGATTGATAAGGAAAAAATAATTTATAACTATTAGAAAGGAAACTTCACTTTTCTCCTAGCAAGCCCTTTCTAATTTCCAATTTTACAGACTCAGCATTGTCTGGATAGGTGGTGCCTCTATTTGTAACCATTCTGTTGCTGCAAGGCAAATCTCTTTGCCAAACAAAAGGTACAGACAAATGAATTCAGTTAACAATGGAGCTTTTGTATTTACTTGATGTACACCCTAGATGCTGGAAGATAGCACAATAATTCAAAGGAATAGGAGAAATGGACAGAAGATTGGAGGTCGATGGGAGAAATCTTATTCCTGTAATAGCCCTCAGTCCCTAGAGCAGCTCTACCTTTCCAAACATCATGTCTTTGAATAAAACTACAAACATATTCCTATAGCTGAAACCAAAGACTCATATTTCCAATACTTTATTTTAAATGTGTTCCTGGCATTTTCAACTAGAATGTTTTGATAAGGATTCAAAAGGAAAAACACAAAGGCTGGTTTTGTATGATAGTATTTCTAACCCAGTAAACCTAAAACTTGAGAAGAAAGAAATCTCTTGTCTTGATATGCCCAACTAAATACTTTAAGAGGCGGGGATTTCAAACCATGAGCTGCATTATTGTTTAGGGGTTAAAAACACAGTATGATTTCTATCCCTCTATGCTTGAAACATGCCCCCTTCATTATTCAAGCCATACATATAATTTGCAGAATTAACAGAAATAAGCCATAAATGTTTAAAACTGACAGACAACACATTTAAATAATTCAAAGTATTTAAGAACTTTTTTTTATGACAGAACATAGTACTGGAGCTATAAAAGAAGATATCAAAAGAAAAGAAAAAAAAGCAGTCCACTGCCCTCAGCAACACATCTGAGTGATATAGAAATTCAAAAGAATTTAGGATAAGTCATTGAGATTCATAAGGGTTACTTCCCATCTCTCAAAAGAATTTCTTAAATAAAAACTGATATTTCAAAAATATCCAGAACACACATTTTTCCTTATAATGAAGTAACATGTAACTGAAAATTCAAGTAATCATCTAGTATTCTTTTTATATAATCCTAACTACCATGGTAGCAAACGTGCTGACTGCTTGCTCATTCAAAATCTCTTTAGTTATAGTATTCATGGAATTTTAATTTTCAAATATCTCTAATTTCCAAATATCTCTTTCCTTGATATTTAGTAAAACTTTTAATTTCTCTTTATTTCTTTACAACATGGAAGTTGACCCTTTCCCATAATTTTCAAAGACCTTTAATTTTTTTTATTTTTTCTCTTTCACCTTTAATTTTTTTTAATAATATATTATTTAAGCACAGATTTTACAAACATGTTTTTAGTTGGGTTTCAGTTATAAAAAAAGAACTCCCCCTTCACCAGAGCAACCTTCCCATCACCAATGCTCATCCCTATATCCCTCCTCCCCCACCCTCTGCCTGTATTCCAGGCAGGCATTCTATTTCTCTCATTCACTACCACTGTCATGATAGTTGTTAGTGTAATTATTTCTCTAACTGCACTGGCCACTCTTTGTGGGAATGCTGTCTAGTCTAGCCTTTTCTGGAAAACAATATGAAAATTTCTCAAAAAACTGGAAACTGAGCTCCCAAGGAACCCAGCAATACCACTCTTAGGGATATACTCTAGCCTAGAGACATGAAAAACACTGTGCGGAGGCACAGTAGTAGGGCATTTGCCTTGCACATGGCTGACCTAGAACAGACTGCTCCCCTGGCATTCCATAGGGTTCCCACAAGCCAGGAGTGATTTTTGAGCACAGAGTCAGGAGTAACTCCTGAGAGCCACCAGTGTGGTCTACAAATCAAAAGAAAAAAAAAACCCAGAAACAAACAAAAACACAATACAAAAATGCCCTTTGCAACCTATGATCATTGCAGCTCTATTTAAAAAGCCAGAATTTGGAACAACTGAGGTGTCCAACAAGAGATGAGTGGTTGAAGAAACTGTGGTATATATACTCAAAGATCTTTTAAAAATAAAAGACTCCCTCATGAAGGTACTACATATTCAAATATGGATGGTAAGGAAATAAAAGTGCAATAATGAAACTGGGAATAGAACAAAGAGCGTTCTTCAGCTAATAAATCACATTCACAATCTAGTGTTGAACATTTGTGATACAAATTTTTACTTTAACAAAATCACAAATGTTTACATATTGTGGAGCTTTAGTACCAAGTGCTCCTAGCTGAAAACCCGAGCATGAAGGCACTTGCCCAAGTGTGCTATGGAGGCTGCTCAGTAGAGGAACATTGGAAGTGCCAACACAACATATGGGTTGCATTTGGCCTGCAATGGATTTGTTTTGTTTGTGTCTTTAAGTATTTGCCAACATGTAAGCATCAGTACAATTCACATAAACATCTTTTATTTCAGTTGGAAGCTCTGAAACCAACACTACATCCATATTTCACTAGGCAGCAACTGACTAGATCTACATATAGCTCACAAGGTCCTTCCTTCATTTTGTAAAAACATTTTGTATTGAGTTACAATACTGTGAATTACAATACTGAAAAAAATGACAGCTTCAGATATGCACCAACCCACCACCAGGGTACCCACTTTCTTCTGCCAATGTCCCAAAAGGACTCTCCTTTATTTAATCCTCCTACACTTCAGTAAACTCAGTTCTGTGGACCAGTTCTGTTATGTTTGGTCATTTGTTATTCCCTTATTGTATATATTTGTACCCCATATAAGAGGATTGTTTTGTTTTGTACCCTACCTTCTGACTCATGTTATCCTATAGTTCCATGATTTTGTTTTTTCTTACAGCTGCACAGTAATCAGCTGTAAACATATATCACAGCTTCTTGATTCATTCATAAGTAATTGAACATTTGGTTTATTTCCATATCTTGGCTATTGTAGTGAATGATGCAAAGAATAAAGATGTGCAAATATCCCTTTGAAATTATACTTCTAGTAGTTTCCAGGAATGGAGAGATGTTAAGAATCTTCTTAACTGAGATATATTTTTACTGTTCTGAGAAATTTCGCTTTCTTTCCATAGAAGCTGAAGCAGATGATTTTCCCAACACAGTGAAAGAAGGCTCCTTTATCATCACATCCCCACTAACACTGGTTATCCCAGATTTATTTATATCAGCCCCACTATCACTGGGTTGAGATGTTAACTTATCATTTTTTTTGTTTGCATTTCCCCAGTAATAAGTGACATTAAGTATTTTTCTTATTCCTGCAACTCATCATATACCTTCATTGGGAAAATATTTGTTCAAAATTGTCCTCTATCTTTCTAACTTTTGCCACTAGTATAAATGAGCGCAGGCCTTGGGTAGAACGAGAGTCAATTTTTTTGCCTTGTATATTCAGAAAGTTAATTGATGATACATGTTTCACTTATCAGTATTTAAACTTGCTCATCAGGCAAATTGGCCATTTTGAAATAATATCAGCAAGTTGATATTTTGTGGGTTTGTCTTAAAGGATATCTGAAGATATTATCTAATCTCTAGATCTGGTTTTCTTTTTCCTCAAAATAAAATATAATGACTAACTCCAAAGACATATTAATTGAAATAAGAAAGACTGTGAAGACTGAATATAGTATCTCAGAGCTTTCCTTTTCAAAATATGGTTCTGCTTTTTCTCAAAACAAAATATAATAACTAACTCAAACACTTAATATTAAAAATAAGAAAGACTTAAAGACTGAATATAGCATCTCAGATCTTTTCATTTCAAGATCTCATTAAAAAAAAACCCAAAGTGGTCTATAGCCTTCTGTTCCTCTTAGGCCTTTTTTTCTACAGATGTAATTCTGTAGAGGTTGCAGTGCACTCCTAGATCTGATTTTTCTTTTTTTCTTCTTCATACTTTTCTTTGAACTCTTTTACACATTAGCCTATCTCAAGAAAATTGCTACAGTTGTAAGAAGCCTAGGAGAGACTCATAACATACATAGGATAGGATAAAGATATACATTTTTGATAGCTTTCTCATTTAATGTTCTTGTTCTACCCCCCTGAAGACTGGTAACAATGTTCTAAGACCAAAGAAGTCAGATTTCCATTAGAGTAAGAATACAAATTGGATTGTGGCTTTGTAATGGTTGGCATGGGGGAAAACAAGAATTTACATGACAGAGATAAGATACTTAGAATATTGCATCAAATGTTGCCAATGCAACATTAATTTTAAAAAGTTAGGATAGTTACAGTAGCCATCACAGTAACAGTAGCAAAAGTTCTAGTGGTAGTAATGGCAGTAATAGTAACTTTGAGACCACACAATCTTAAGTACTTACATACAATAAAGCATGTAATGGGGTAAGGACAACAATTTATTTTTAAATTATAGTCAAAGTGACTAATATTAACTTTATTATTACCAGAGTATCAACCTCAACAACTCAAACCAAACACATTAGCAGCTATATACAAGCAGATAAAAAGTCAGACTGCCCCATTCTGGAAGCTTTTTTTTTTCCTTCCCAGAGAGTTCTCAGTTGACTTGGCTAATTGACTGCTTGGCCTCTTGCTTTACCCTTTCAACACTATAATTCCCACCCAATTGGTTTAATTCAGCTATAAATAGTGAACTTGTGAGACCCTATCACCCCAACCTCACCCCAATAAAAGCAGAAATCCAGGTCTATGTGCAAACACTCTGCAATGACCCTGCTGTGTGCCCTGGGCATAGCACACCCCCTCCAGAACCTGCAAGCTATAAACCTTCTTCTTTATTTATTTTTTTAATGCTGTGATGGTTGTTGCTAAGGTGCATCTTAAAATCATGCTTAAATACCACAAACTGGCCCAGCCACAAAGTTGATTTCATTAAGGAAAATGTTTTGGGAGTTCACTGCAGACAACAGGTATTATTTACCAGACAAATATTTCTAGCTGATAGTAGCACTATGAAAACTTAATACTCATATAAAATGTAGCTATTGCTTCAAGCATCAGTGTTAATTCATTTCGATAACATTACAACATTATTATATTTGGGGGGTTTGGCCACACCCTGTGACACTCAGGAGTTACTCCTGGCTATGTGCTCAGAAATCACTCCTGCCTTGGGGGACCATATGGGATGCTGGGGGGATCGAACTGTGGTCCATCCTAGGCTAGTGTGGGTAAGGCCGATGTCTTACCCCTTGCTCCACTGCTCTGGTCTCTACAATATTATTTGTCAATTTGCATACACTTTAATGGGCAATGCCATTCTATATTTTTAAGCATAGAAAGGGAAATAATTGCAAAACATCACTGGTCTAGTTAGCAGAGAATTTAGGTATTGGAAATCTATTACTAGAACCCTAATATCAGAACCATGGCATCATTATCCATTTAAGAAACAGGAGGCTAGCATCAGAGAGCTGGTACAGCAGGTAAGGGATATGCCTTGCAACTGCCTGACAGCTTTTGATCCCCACTCTCTCTTATGGTCTCCAGAGGTCCTCAAGGTGTGAACCCTGAACAGGAGTAAATTCTGAGCACAGCAGGGTGTGTCAGAAATGAAAGAGAAAGGAAGGAAGGAAGGAAGGAAGGAAGGAAGGAAGGAAGGAAGGAAGGAAGGAAGGAAGGAAGGAAGGAAGGAAGGAGGGAGGGAAGGAAGTAAGGAAGGAAGGAAGCAAGGAAGGAAGGAAGAAGGAAGGAAGGAAGGAGGGAAGGAAGGAAGGAAGGAGGGAAGAAAGAAGGGAGGGGGGAAGAAAGAAGGGAGGGGGGAAGAAAGAAGGGAGGAAGGAAGGAAAGAAGGAAGGAGGAAGGAAGGAAAGAAGGAAGGAAGGATGGGAGGAATGAAGGGAGGAAAGAAGGGAGGAAGGAAGGGAGGGAGGAACAAAGAAAGAAATAAAGATAAGAAAGAAGGAAAGAAAAGGAAAGAGAAAGGAAGGAAGGATGAAAGGATGAAAGAATGAAAGGAAGGGTTGAAGAAGGAAGGAAGGAAGGAAGGGAGGGAGAAAGGAAGGAAGGATGAAGGATGGAAGAATGAAAGAAACAAATGAATGAAAGGAAGGATTGAAGGAAGGATGAAAAAAAGAATGAATGAAAGGAAGGATTGAAGGACAGAAGGATGAAAGAAAGAGAAGGAAGGAAGAATTGAAGGATGGAAAAATGAAAAGAAGGAAGAATGAAAGAAAGAAGAAAGAGAAAGAAAAGAAAAAAGAAAAGAGAAAAGAAAGAAGCAGGTTTTGATACTTCTCATTTACTAATCTATGTAGAGCCCCCAATTAGTCAGTGAGATAAATAGAATTCACAATTTACACACCTCACAACTAGGAAATTGAAATAGAGGAATTTCTAACTTTGTTCAATTACCATCCAGTGTCTGAAGCTTCCTTTGATATCTTCAGGGAAAAAAAGACTGCAATGACAGTGTAACTCAGGCCCTCCTAGATTTTCACCCTGCCATAGCACCTTAAATATCAATAACTGATCCACTAGTCAAGTAACAAGTTAAAGATGTATGTACACAAGGAGTATTCAATTCACTAGCACTCAGGAGCTATATAACATTAACTTGGCCTTCACCTTCCTTTGGAAGATAATTTCTACAAGTTTCTTAGATTTATTTTGATGGTTAAAATGATTTCTTTCCCTGTCATGAGAAAAAAATAAGAAGAGAAATAACGCCCATATTGGGCTAGCCAAACTCATAAATAGAAAGTTCATGGGGCATAAGTCTAAGAAAACAGGATGTGGATGTTCTCATCTCCATCTCAAATGATTAACAACTGAAATCCCACAGGCATGTCCTTAAAAACTGGCATCGCACAGTCATGTTTCCTACATGTTTCCATCGATTTGGCTCTGGAAATTATGAAGGTCCTACTGACAGTTTTGGAAGGAGATGCCCTAGTTACTATTTACTAGCACAATATCAGAAATTCAGATACGAAGTGACACTGATTGCAATTATAATCCTTCTCTAAGAGTTGTCTCAGAAGCCATCTAGCAGTCCAATATTAAAAGTAAAAGAAGTAAAAGCTATGTTTAAAGGTGTTGGCTTTGTTTTTGTTTTTATCAAGCATCTAATAAGGAGTGAGGGTGACTTTAGACTACTTCCAGTCTCCCACAGGCAGGCTGCCATAGAAAGCAAACACGTATTTCCTTGCTCTCAAATTACCTCCCGAATTGATAAGATCTGTAGAATCAGTAATTCAATCCAGAGAACAACAGAGTTCTGAGATAGCATCAGTCATATAAAGGCTGTATATTCTCAAAAGAATGATGACTTCTATCCTCTGGCACACTTCACCAAAGCTAAGAATATTAGTCTATTCCTAATATATTTTTCTCTATATAGCATTTGTATTTAAACATAATTAAAAGCAAACATAAAGACAGACCAATTTTTTTCAAGTCTATTTTTAACTGTCTCTCCTTTTGAATATGAGTTCCTAGAAAATAGAAATATCTGTTTTATTAACTTGTGCACTATTCATAGAACCTCCAACAATTACTTGGGATTTAAGTATTCACTATGTATTTCTTAAATGCATAATTCAATGAATTGGTGAATGTGAGCAGCAAAGAAATAATTAGAACTCAACCTAAAGTCAAGGCAAGCAAACAAAAAAACCTTTTATGGTGACTTTAAAATTTATTAGAGGGGGACAGAGTAAGTTTTCATTAGGTACAATGCTTACTTTGCACATGGTTGATCTAATTTCAATCCTTGGCATCCCATAAAGGCCCCCAAAGCCCATCTGGAGTGAATCTTGAGTGCAGACCCAATAATAAGGTCTGATCACAATTGTGTATGATCCAAAAACAAAGAAACACAATATTAAAGAGGGCCAGAATGATAGTACAGCAGTTAGGGCATTTGCCTTGCACACACCTGCCAGGAGTGATTTCTGAGCTCAGAGCCAGGAGCAATCCCTTAATACCTTACAGTGTGTCCCAGAAACAAAAACAAACAAATAAAAAGAGTATTAAAGAACAGTTATTTCCAAATGTTGGCTAATAAAATGTAATGCTGCAATGACTGCAGAAAATATTTATTTTCAAATTATTTTATTTGGTGATGGAGGGATACAGAGAAGTGGAATGGATAGATTATGTGATATTTCTACCTTTAAATTTCTGTATGGGGTTTATACCCAGCAGAGTTCAGTCACCCAGGAACACAAGAAAATCAGCAAAGCTCTACAAGGAGGTCAGCAATGCTGGAACAGTAGCTCAGGAGCTTCAACAAGCTATGCTGAGAGTGGAATGGGACAAAAGATTCAAGGGATCTAACTCAGTACCTAAAATATGCTAAGCGTATGCTTTACTTGAGCTATCTCCATGGTCTAACTTTAAATGTTCAAGAAATATCTATATTATTCTACATAACGGCTGCACCAGTTTACACTTCCATCAGCAGTATACGAAGGCGTCCCCTTTTTTCCTTCCATGTTATCAATACTGGTTTTTAATCTTTTTATAAGGGATATTCTCTGAAGTGTAAAGTGATAGATATATCACTAAAATTTACTTTGTTTTGTGGAACCAGGAATCAAAATTAGAGCTTCAACACATGCAAGCCCTGTATTTTATCACTGAGTCACATTCCAAGTTCCTCCTTGTGTTTTTCACTAGTATTTCTTTCAAAACAAATAGTGATGAACATCTTGTCATGTGCCTGTTGTCCACTTCTGTATTAACTGAATATGTGACAAGTTACTCTGACCATTGCTTATATTTGTTGCTACCTTATATGAGTTCTTTATATATTTTGATATGAACCCCTGTGAGATGTATGATTTGCTAAAATTTCCTCTCACTAAGTAAGTTGTTTATTCATTTGGTAACAGATTCTATCACTTCACACACTTTTTATTTGGTTTGATATGTAAAACCATTGTTTTTTTTTGTTTCCCTTCTCATTGGAAATGAGTCCACAAATGAATAAAATAATTATTAGGGGGCTGGGAGGTGGCGCTGGAGGTAAGGTAGCCTTGCCTGCGCTAACCTAGGACGGACCTTGGTTTGATCCCCCAGTTCCCCATATGATCACCCGTGTCTGCCAGGAGCGACTTTTGAGCAAGTAGCCAGGAGTAACCCCTGAGCATCACCGGGTGTGACCCAAAAACCAAAATAAATAAATAAATAAAATAATTATTAAAAATTAAAAAAATATATCACTAAAGTCAATGACAGAGCAGTTACTACCTGTTTTTGTCTAAGTATTTTGTTGTTGTTGTTGTTTTGGGTCACACCCAGCAGCGCTCAGAAATTGCTCCTGGCAGACTCCAGGGACCATAAGGGATGCCGGGATTCGAACCACAGTCCTTCTGCATGCAAGGCTAACACCCTACTTCCATGCTATCTCTCTAGCTCCTTGTCTATGTATTTTATCATTTCATACTTTTCATTCATTTCATAAATGTCTACAAGTACATGAATATATTAAGATATGGGGTATTTGTATACAATGAAATATTATCCAACTATTAAAAAAGATGAAGTCTTACTATTTGTAACTATGCAAAAAGACCTATACAATATGATGCTATATTAAATATTTCAACAAAAACAAATACCTGAATTCTTTCATGTGAAAATAAATGTATAAACAAGTAAAACAAAACTCAACTAATAAGAACAAAATGATAGTTACTAGAACTGAAAGGGGACAGAGGCTAATAAATTGAATAAAGGTCACCTGATGGTGGTAAATGAAAACTTTTAGTGCTGATGATAATGTGATTTATATGGATGTTAAATTATAATGAAGTATATATGAACCCTATATATCATTGTAAATTAATGGTAATTCTTTATAAATTAAAAGAAAAATGCATATGATTTGTGCAAATAAAAACAAAGCAAACAGACAAGGTAACAGCAGATTTAAGTATTTTGTTTACTGAAAAATATCACCAAATATATAATACATTGAACTAAAATTATATAAAATTTTGATGCTGAAATTTATTTGATGTTAAAATTTATTTATCCAAGCTTATGCATATTAAAAAGTCAACCCTCATTATCATTTACATAATGGGTGATATAAGGACACACTATGTCTGTTTCTTAAAAATGAAATACTAAAAACGTTTGATTTTAATAATAAATAACACACAATTATAACATGAGACAAAGGTATCTCATGTTTAATGTGTCATCTAAATTAGTTTTCACTACTATCAATTTTTATTGAACAACAATATATTATATCCTTGTTTTGTTTCTTTTGTTTGGTTTTGGGTTTGGGGCCACACCTAGTAGTGATTACTACTGGTTCTTTGCCTGATAATCACTCCTGGAGGCATCAGGGATCCTTTGTGGTGCTGGGGATTGAACCCAGTTCAGCTGTGTACAAGGCAAGTGCACTGCCCACTGTACTACATTCCATCTTCTATTCTTGTGTGTTTGTATATATAAAGTATACTAAATCATGGATAAAAATAAATATTCAATGGTATGAAAATATTACCTTATTGATGATAAATTAGAATATGTTTGATTTTGCAACTATATTGTTTAGATATAAATTAGCCACTGCAAATGGTGGATCATTTATTCAATATTTTAAGTGGCTGTAACCAGTTTCCTTAACTACTCTAAATTGAATAGGTCTACAAAACAGAAACATAAGGCTCATAATTAAATTAAAACTTTTTATGATTTTTAATTTTTTTGTTGTTGTTTATTGGCCCACACTGGTGATTCTTTGTGTTACTTCTAGCTCTGATATCACTTCTGGAGGAGTTCTCAGGACCATTTGTGATGGGTCTCAAACCTTATTGTGCAAGGCAAGTATCCTACCTGCTATATCTCTTGGGCCAAGAGATGAATTTTCATTAAAGGCAAATATATTAACTTTTAAAAATTTAAAAGCAACAAAAACTGTCAATGTTATCAAAAATAAGAAAGGGGCAGGAGAAACAAATTGAAGCATGTATTTTACATGCAGGAAACCCAGGCTCAACTTCTAGCACCATAGAGTCCTCCAAGTATTTTTAGGAACAAGCACAGCCTGGGGTAACCTGTGAGCACCCCATGGTGTGACCCAAAATACCCCAAACTAGCCAAGAAAATTCTGTGTATCTCTCAGAGCAAAAAAAGGCCTAAGGAATATGAGGATGGAAAAGAAAGACCCTAGATAGGATCTTGGTTGGATCAGAAGGGGAACATCAGGTAAAATCTATAAAAATTGGAATAAAGGATGAAATTTAGTTTTTAAATGATAAAATAAACTCATTCTCCTGAGGAAAGAAGATGATTATTATTAAACTATGGATAAAGCTGGACATAAATGCTCCAATACTAATTATATTTTGACTATTTTATACTATCAATCCATATTAAAAGTCTACCAGTATCACTGTACAGAAATTGAAAAATAATTACTTTGATGCAACATACATTCTCTGTTAATAAATATTTCAATGGTATTTAAAGTCGAGAATATTGAAAAATCAATTGTGGAGCTTATGGCCTTCCTCTTAATATATGCTGCAGCCAAATTCCTTTTTTGTTTATATCTTTTATTTTTTCTCTCCAGATTTAACTTTCCTGGTGATTTTATTTACACCCATCACTTTAGTTATTGCTTTTAAGCCATGGACACCAAAATTTATACTTCTTGACCTTTCTCAAGTTTCACAGAAGCATTCCCAGGCACAATACAGAGGAGATGCTTTGTTGTTAAGTGTAAATATGAACTCATTATCTCTTGTGAAAACCTGCCCTTCCTTCCACTTTCCTCCTCATCAAAGATGAAGTAACTAATACTCTCCCTCAAGCAGGAAAGTATAGATCATATCCAACTTGTATTTTTCTCTTATTCTTACACTCAATTGATTTCCAATTCTCATCAACTGTATTTATATATTTTTTCTAAATTTCCTGACCTTTGCAAATTCTGTCCCATTCTTTAAATCTATGATCCTTCCAACTCTGTAGTTTCCTAAATTGGCATTCTAGCTTCTAGTCCCTTTCTCTAACTGACCTTCTTCCCTACAGTCTGAGTCATCCTCCCAAAACACAGATCAGATCTTGGCCTTGGCCAGAACAATTCAAATCAAGTTCTTTATTCAAAAGCCACTCTTCAAATACCCATCAGACAAGGGTCTAATATCTAAGATATACAAGGTACTGACAGAACTCAACAAGAAAAAAATCTAAAATATCAAAAGTGTGGAGAAGAAATGAACAATTTCTTAAAAAAGAATGACAAATGGCCAAAAGGCACATAAAAATTGCTCCATATCACTAATCATCAGGGAAATGCAAATCAAAGAGCAATGAGGTAGCATCTCATGCCACAGAGACTGGCACACATCACAAAGAACAATCAGTGCAGGCATAAACAAGGGGAGAATGGAACTCTCATTCACTGCTCATGGGAATGACATCTAGTACAGCCTTTACAGAAAACAATATGGAGATTCCTCAAAAAACTGAAAATTGAGCTCCAATATGATCCAGCTATACCATTCTTAGGGATATACCCACAAACACAAAAACGCAATACAAAAACACCTTCCTCACACTTATATTCATTGCAGCAATATTTACAATAGCCAAAATCTGGAAACAAGCAACATGCTCTTCAACAGATGAATGGCTAAAGAAACTGGTAATAATATACAATGGAATATTATGCAGTCATCAGGAGAGATGAAGTATGAAATTTTCCTATACCTGGATGGTCATAGAAACTGTTATACTGAGTGAAATAAAGAGAGACACACAGAATAGTCTCACTAATTTATGGGTTTTAAGAAAAATAAAAGACATTATTGTAATAATGACCAGAGATGAGGACCAAAAGGACTGGCTCTAGATATGAAGCTCATCACAAAAAGTGGCAAAGAGCGGTAAGTGTAGTTAGAGAAATAACTACATTAACAACTATCATGACAATATTAATCAGTGAGATAATTAGAATGCCTGTCTAAAATACAGGCAGGGAGTGGGGGAGGAAGGAGTTGGGGACATTGGTGGTAGGAATGTTGCACTGGTGAAAGGGTGTGTTCTTTTTATGACTGCAACCTAACTATAATCATATTTGTAATCACGGTGTTTAAATAAAGATATTATTTTTTAAAAAGTTCTTTATTCAAGCCACTCAACCATCAAGGCCATTAACATCCTCCCTGACCCAGGCTTTTAAGTCTCCTTTCTCTCAAAGAAGCACCCTTCCTTCCTTCTTGGCCATACTAACCCTTACTGGTCCTATATCACCAAGTCTTTACAGCACTGTCTTGAGCATGCAGTATACTGCTGAACAGTTCTCTCCTTAAAACCTACATGAGAAATAATTGTTACAAAATGACTATAAAGCTTCCCTTTTGTGCATGTTTGAGTTTCACTGTCTTCTTTTATGGAAGACATTTAAATAACCTGTTTTTGCAAGCTGAAAAATTCAAAGGATTTCTGCTCATAACACGAAAGTCAAAAAGCACAGATAGTGTTCATCAAGAAGCAGAATAAACAGTACACAACGGTAGACACTGTCTAGCCTTACTTGTAGCCAACTTCTAACCCCCACCCCACCCCTGATGAGCTGCAGTAACAGAGGCGGTGCAGATTGAACATTTCGAGAGGCGCAGACAGTTGTTTATTTATCACATTATTCCTGCTTTTCTATGCTTGTGTTATTTTAGGTTCATTGTGTTTATTAGGCTGCTTTGAAAGATCTGGGAGTACTCAACGTTTTTCCACATAAACTTAAGTTTCAGCCTCTCTTGTTTGTTTTGATGTAAATAAATTATAAATGTCTTAAGGCCATTTTGGCAGTGGAAAGTTTTACTTCAGGATAGGGTGGAACTGTGTATTCTAGTTGTCAAGATTCTAGAAACCTGAATTCAAATTTTGACATTTCTTTTTTATTCTTCTGAAACTTTTTATTTTTACCTTCCATGCTGCTTACATTGTGATTTATATTAAAGTTACATTTGTTTATCCTTGCACTGTATCTGAAGAGTTTTGTATCTGAAGAGTTTGCTAAAAATTAAGAGAAAATAAAACTTTTTTCTTTAGGATTCAACTTAGATTTTACCAATTCAGAATTAGTTCATAGCAAGATTTTGAGGTAATCTTCCTGCACACTAAATTTGAGAAGCCCTAATGATTTTCTAACTTTTTTTAAGGATACAACATAGACTTTACCAAATTAAAATTAGTTCATAACAAGATCTTGAGGTCATCTCTCTGCACATTATGCTTGAGAATTCTGAAACTTCTGCCCTAGAATTCTTAGAAAGATTTCAACTCACATTTGGAATATTCTCTCCCTTATCCACATCAATTTTTTCAACTACATACAGCTCTTTTTTTAATAGCCATGTGTCAAATAAAAAGACAAGAATTTAATGTCAATTATAAGATACGCTGATGCCCAGCTATACTATCCTCATAATTCTAGTTATGAGAATGGCTTCTTTTATCCCTTAAAGAGTTGACATGAGTTTTGACAGACATATTTTAAACCACGCTGCACAGAACTCGCAGAGAAGATTTAAGTGCATAATTAGCATTGTGATACTTTATTTCACAAAATATTATTCTTTCTTCATGTTTTATTAGAAGTCATTTTGCATGACTTCTTTAAAATGCAATGAATAAAACCTAGTCATTTCAGGTTTAACATGTATAATAATGCACAGGGGACTATGAGCAATCATACAGTGAGAAAGAAGTCACTGATTTTGAATCTATTCTAATAATAATTCTACACTATTTCAGCACAGTTGAGAATAGGGTTTGCAAACATATAATTCACTAACATGAAAATAAGAATCAATCCTCAATTTCTTAATGTCACAAATGTTTTAGGATTATATAGTTCCTATTCATTAAGCCTTGTTTCCAATAATCTTTGGAAATTTATTTAATTTGGTCATAAAATATTTGTGAGGTATTGATGAGCCAGGTCTTATTTTCAAAGCGAGCAATATTTAAGCTAATAGTCTTTATGAGGTCATTGCCAAAAGCAGATGTGAGACATAAAACTAAAGACCTGTAAGTGGTAAAACTTATAGGTGAATAATAGTATGAGTGTTAAATGAGTTAATATTTGTAAATTATGTAAAAAGTGTGAAGTGTTCCATAAAATTAATATAAATACAAATTTAATAAATAAATATGTGAGTAGTAAATAAATATAAATTGATAAACTCTAATTCCAAATGATAAAATGTGAAGAAACTAATGTTTTTTTATAGTCTAATATTTAATTCTTTTGAATTTAAGTATAGTTTAGAAAATGACAAATATCCCCACTTAACTCTATAGTACCTACAAACATATCTCTAGCGGGCATAGTTTTAACTAGAGGAAGAGGCAACATTAGCTCAACAGACACAACACATTGGTTGTTTCATTCTAAGAAGAGAGTGTCTCAGTCATAGTTGATCTCACTGATGCATATTACCTAGATCAAGTTCCGCAGTTTTCTCTCAGTGTCACTAAACGTGCATTTGCTAGAACAGTAACGTTTTGAGTCTTCTGAAGGAATGTGATAGAAGAATATGTGTGCTTGTGCAGGTGCCCTAGATGAAGGAATGAGCCTTTTTATAAGAGAGTAACAACAAGCCGCAATTGGTAAACATGACCTGCCTAGCTAGGTCAAACCTTGCAGGGGCCCTGAAGTGGGTACTTTAACTGAAGTACGACCTGCATAAACAGGGCCATCACCCAAGACAAGTTTCATCCACTTAACAATTTTTCTCAAGTTGGCCCTATTCCCAGAAGCCAAGAGGATATCAGACATGTCTCCTGAGACTAATAATTCTGCCATCTATGAGATGAATACTATTTAGCTCAATGTGAAAGTTTGCCAAGTACTATTAAAGCACATATCTACCAAAGTATATCGTTCATACACATCTAAGAAGCACATTTTATTCCACACATTTTAATATTATAATAATCATAAATTCCTGTAATATCATAACATTAATTTTACCTGTCCCTACATGATTCTAACAATTTTGCAAATAATTAAAAACAATGATT
Organism: Crocidura indochinensis; assembly: GCA_004027635.1. NCBI lineage: Eukaryota > Metazoa > Chordata > Mammalia > Eulipotyphla > Soricidae > Crocidura > Crocidura indochinensis. Next base: position 827 of record PVKC010008351.1, on the reverse strand, counting down.
TAAATATTTAAAACTTCAAGTATTAAAATATTTATATATTTCTATGTATTACTCAAATTTTATAATTTCACTTTTATTATTGACATTATTCAAAATAATTCAGTTTATTTTGACAGTTAAGATTTACATATTTATTTTATTATGTTTTGGTACCCTAATTTCTATCAGTTTGATTCCCAAGAATATTGTTAGCATAAAGGTATAAGTGTTTTAACTTTTATAGATTTTTTTCCAGATTTCTTTTCCTAAAATGTAAATATTTTTTACATTTTCATAAGTAATGTCAGAAAACTTCCTTTTCCAAATTCCCACCAAAAATAGGTGATATTGACAATTTGGGTTCTGCCACGATCATGATTGATATAGAATTCTTTAAGGAGTTTTTCTGCTGGATTCTTTGGGTACTTTTGTCTCTCATCTTTTGTTTTTCTTCTGCATTTGAATTGGCTTCACAAGATACTTCTCATATCCTTTTCCTAATATTTACAAATAAATATAAAAATGCAGTTGTTTTAATGACTTACATATTTTACATGATAATTTACAGTGTGGGGCAGTGTGGCTTCCCAATTGACACTCAGCATCTGTGACTGTTCCAGTGATGATCAGCCAACTGGGCTGCACTGGTGGCTCAAAGCAAAGCCTGAACATGGGTGCTTCATGGCTCCGCCTGCTTGGGGCTTGGGAGCTCACAGGCTGGCACCTCTAGGTGCTTGGTTAGCCACATAAAAAGAACATGCTTTTTATGGGGGACCGGGCGGTGACGCTGGAAGTAAGGTACCTGCCTTGCCTTGTGCTAACCTAGGACGGACCGCGGTTCGATCCCC
>PVKC010008350.1:0-28202 GCA_004027635.1 Crocidura indochinensis | reverse complement strand
CACAAAGACATATGTAATCAAAACGTTTAAACTAAAAAAGAAAAAAAAATTAAAAAAAATAAAATAAAATAAAAAAAAAAGGAAAGTAAAGAAAAGGAAAAAAAATAAGACCTCCCAATTCTTATCACAGGCTGTGTTCTTCACACTGACTGTATAGGAAGAGGAGGTACAGTAAATGCACCCCATATACACCTCAACCCAGACCCTTGCCTGGTCTGTATTGGGAATTTAGGGGACAAAAAAAAAAGAGAAAGAAGGAAGGAAGGAAGGAAAGAAAAAGAGGAAAGGAAGGAAAGAAAGAAAAAGAGGGAAGGAAGGAAAGAAAGAAGAAAAAAGAAAGAAAAAGAAATAAAGAAAAAAGAAAGAAAAGAAAGAAGAAAGGAAAAAGAATATCAAATCTCAACAGAGATAAAGACTCTACCATAAATAATACAATAAAAATTCTAAAAGTAAAAAAAATACATGATTTATATAATTAAAATTATATGTCCATGAACATTAATTGAATGAAGATAATAGAAAACAGACAATAAATTTGAAAAAAAAAACCCATAAAATTTCAAAAATTGCAGTAGTTTTCAGAGACAAAAGAGAGGAGGGCTGAAAGTTCCAGCTCACTTCATGAAACTCACCACTAAGTGTGATGAGTGTAGTTAGAGAAATAACTACATTGAGATGTAGATGTCTTGCGTCTCAGCAATTCTCGTGGGTCATAATCCTTTCATGGGAGAAAAACGGGTAACATGAGCGGACGAATATGAAATATGAAATGATACCACACGCAGTATGTGTGGGGTCAACATGTTTCTGGCAGGAGTGCAACAAGTTTAATTTTTTGACCAGAGAAATTTATAGGGGTAAAATTAGCCACAGGTGAAGAATAATTGTTATCACAAATCCTAGTATAACAATAACAATACCTAAGCTAGGGGTGTGACTATAAAATTGTAAGTTACAAAAGAGAAGGTCAGGATAAGGAGGAAGAAGGAAATATCTAGAAACTTGGTCTTTCTAGTCTGGACTCTATTGTTTTAGAGGTTAAAGGAAGGGAGGAGCCAAATCCCCAAGAAAGAGCTTCCCTAATTCTAAAAAAGTGACAAAAGTCAAAATCTGGTTACGCCCTTGATTACCAGAAGCTTCAGCTGCAAAGGACATATTTGAAAAGGAGAGAAAATTTGTCTCTCCTTTTAGAGCTGATTGAATCCAGAAAAAGGGGTTCTCAAATAAACTTTGATGCTGGAATTTCTGTGCCAAATTATTTGAAAGAGGCCAATATTTTTGCCTGATATATACAAATAGGAGATAGTCAGATACTGAAAAAGTAATGCCAGTCATCTCTTTGGAAATTCTTCAACCATCCACGCAGGGGAAAAAGGCGTCTAGAGCAGGCCTTTTGAGAAACCCATGGGGGTTAAATTATTTCTACCCACCAGGAAAATATAAGGATACATCTGGTGGGCTGAGCCCCCCAAAAGGCTTAGGTATGCCCTGGCATTGAGAACTATCCTAACAATGAGAATGAATGAGGGAAGTAGAAAGCCTGTCTAGAGGACAGGAGGAAGATCTGGGACCTGGGTGATGGGAATGTTGCACTGGTAAAGAGGGGTGTTGTATACATGACTGAAACCCAACCATAATCATGTTTGTAATCAAGGTGTTTAAATAGAGATATGAACTTAAAAAATAAAGAAAAAACAATAAAAAATCTACTATTGAAAGGCAAAAAATTTTAAAAAAAATCACTTAAAATTATTCAGCAACCTGAAAACAGTGAACAGTTCTACAGAAAAAAAGAGAGGACAACATTTGACTGAGACCCCCATTTTTTCTAATGTGTTAGAAGAAATTAATTTGCTTATTTAAGGTCAGTAAACGGTAAAATCATATTCATGATAAAGCCCATGCTGACCTTTGTCATACTTAAGAAGACAAAACCAAGCATAAAATATTTTTAAGTAAACACAGAACTTCATTTAAAAGCTCATTTTATAACTTTTAAATAACTGTTAATGATTTTAAAAATTTAAGAGCTTTTGGAATTTCTCTGAGACAGTATTTGCCATCAATCAATGGAGCTAAGTTTCTGAGGTACTTAACAAGACTGTGAATATACAATTTTATGCCAAGTACATATTCTTATTTATTTATTTATTTTTGTTTTTTTGGGGGGACCACACCAGTAATGGTCCTAGTTATTTGCTCAGAAATTGCTCCTGGTTCGTCGGACCATATGAGATGCAGAGGATCCAACTCAGCTTCCACTGTGCTATGGATCCAGCCCCTCAAGTACATATTCTTAAAGAATTTATACAAAAATAAATTCAGATATAATAAAGTCATAGCTCAACTTAAAACCCTTTTATATGTGCACTACAAATATTAGGCTCACAATGAGGGAGTTAGTGCTGGAACCTTAGAGGGTCTTGCCTTAGGTTTCCTACAGGATTCCATTCCCAACATTCATGTGATCCTCCAAGGGTCGACCCTGCCAGGGGTAATCCTAAGTGGAGAGCCAGGAGGAATGGCTGAGACTAAGTATGGTTCCCCACAGTATTGTAAAAATCTATGGATGTTGTATTAAATAAATAAAGATGGAGCTGGATGGAGATGGATGGAGATGGAGGCCTCTGCCTGCTTTCCCAGGCCACGTGGCTCCATCCTCCATTAATCGATGGGTCTCAGGAAAGCGACAGGTAGAAATCTCACTCACAGGCAGGATTCAGGAAGTAACAGCTTTATTCAGACCCTAGCCACCACATGTGTGGCCTATATCATAACCAATTAAGCATTCAGCATTCTTAGCTAGCCCTGCATCTTAACTTCTTTCAGCCATCTTTCCTCTGACCTTCAAGCTGGCAAAAGGTCAAAGACCAAAGCGCCCCTCTCCTCTGGGTTAGAGCCCTTAAGTACCTTTCCCAGACCTTTTGCCAGCATGGAGGTCAGAGGAAAGATGGCTGAAAGAAGTTAAGATGCAGGGCTAGCTAAGAATAGCTGAATGCTTAATTGGTTATGATATAGGCCACACATGTGGTGGATAGGGTATGAATAAAGTTATTACTTCCTGAAGCCTGCCTGTGAGTGAGATTTCTACCTGTCGCTTTCCTGGACCCCAGACCCAGGATTAATGGAGGATGGAGCCACGTGGCCTGGGAAAGCAGGCAGAGGCCTCCATCTCCATCCATCTCCATCCAGCATCATCTTTATTTATTTAAGACAACATATGGACAGACATTTTTTCTTGTTTTTGATCTACATATATAGAAAGAAAATATTATTTTGGCATTAAATCATTGGTACCAGATTTTAATAGTCATTTTATAAGGTTAATGATGTTCAATTCTATTTATAATTTCAAAAATTAGAATTATTTTTAATAATCTAAGCAAAATAAATTTTTTTTTGGATTTTGGGCTACACTCATTGATGTTCTGGGGTTACTCCTTCCTGGCTATGTGCTCAGAAATTGTCCCTGGCTCAGGGGAATATAAGAAGGATCAAACCAGGGTCTGTTCTAGGTTTAGCATATACAAGGTAAATGCCCTACCACTCGTGCCACTGCTCTGGCCCCAAATTATTTTATATTCCAATGTGTCTGCATAATTAAATACATTTTAAAACTTAAAACATTCTCCCATTTCTTATGTAAATCCAATTTAATATATAATTTGCATTTTCCATTACTAATATGTTGTCAGACATTCGAAATATTGCAAAGCTTGAATATGTTCTACTTAATAGTTTTATTTGTGCTCATGAGAGATACTAGTTTTATATCAAGGCAATTCTGGAACCATGGATGAGTAGAAAATTTTTTTTTCTAAAATTTCCTGAAGACTTTGATAATTTTTTTATTGAAAAATAATTTATCTCTCTCTTCCTCTACCTCACCCTCCACCCACTGTATATTTTTCATTTTTGACAATGGTTTTCACTATTTTTAATGAAGGCGTATGTTCATGCATATTATTTAATCCACTTTTAGCATCCTGTTTTTGTTCAGAGTAGTTATTTCCAATTATCATTATCTTAGTGATCCAAGAGGCAGGCACGGGGGGAGAATGGGAGAGAATAGAGGGAAATTGAGGACATTGGAGTGAGAGATGTACATTATTGATGGCTGGTGTTCAATGAATGACTGAAACAATCATGAACAATTTTGAAATCATGGTGCTTAAATAAAATAATTATAGAAAAAGAAATCTGTAAAAATTTTAAAGAGAAATGTCCTTTAAAATCATTTTAAAAAGTTTCTTATCAAAAAAATAATAATCAAGGGATAGAGAGAGTACAGATTAAATAAAATAATTATAGAAAAAGAAATCTGTAAAAATTTTAAAGAGAAATGTCCTTTAAAATTATTTTAAAAAGTTTCTTACCAAAAAAAAATAATCAAGGGATAGAGAGAGTACAGCAGGTATGGTACTTGCCTTGCACTTGGCTGACCCAGATTAAATATCCAGCATGCCATAAAGTCTCCTGAGCCCAAGAAGCAATGATTCCTAAGTGCTGATTCAGAAGTAAGCCCTGAGCACTGCTGAATGTGACCACAAACAAAACAAAATAATAACAAACAATAAAATAATCAATGAATGACTTTTAATTTTTGAGTCAAAAATTTTTTTTTTTTTTGGTTTTTGGGTCTCACCCGGCAGCGCTCAGGGGTTACTTTTTATCTTTTTATCTTTCTATCTTTCAAGAAATATATTGATTACATATAAGATTTTGATTTCTTTTCATATATTTCATCCTGAGCATTTTCTTATTTTCCTTTAAAATTATCAGTGATATTCACTCATTCTTGAATTGATCAACTCTGATACGCTTCCTCATCAGTTTCACTTGGTATTAAAGATCAGCTTTTAAATTCACTGATAGTTGTTAGGTTTGTTTCCTATTTCACTTTCCCTTCGCATATTTATGGTTTTATTTTATTATCTTTAAATATATTGGTCTTAAGTGAGAGAACAGGAACTAAAAGTACTTTAGGCTGACCTTTAGAATGATTCCATCATGTACTCTTTACTATAACTATAAAGAACTATATGAGCATCCATCCTCAGGACCTGTCTAGCACTGCATCCATCAAACTCTATCCTGACATTGAATCTCCATCTTCTTTGATCAAGAATTATTTTTGTCCTGGGACATTCTGAATGCCACTTGGAGAACCACACAATCTATGCCATACCACAAAGAAAACATAGTGGACACAGAAGTCATTGATTTCTTTATTGTCCATATTATCCTCAAGTACTATAATTTTTCGTCTAAGCACTACTACAGCTTCATTCTAATACTGTATGAAGTTCACAGATTTTATTTAAATAATGTTGCTTACGAATCAAACTAAGAAGGATATATATTGTCCACCATTCTATTTACAGAGGGAATAGTGCAGTGGCTTGGTTCCACTTCTTTAACAACTGTTATCTTTGTATTAGTCACAATATTCATTGTCATTACCTTAATTTTGATTTTATAATTTCTGTTCTTGGTGATTTTCTAATATTTCTTGAGAAATACAGACACAGCTCATAACTCAATTTGTGGCTATAACTTTGAGAAGTAATATGAAATTTGCATGGCTTTGGGTTTGTTTCTATTGAAATCAGAATATGATTTATTATTCAACATTTTACATATTTTATGAACTGTGACATATGGACTCTGCTGGGAAGTTCCTTGGAAAAGCTGACATCTCTATCACCTCATTCACGGTCAGTTCACTTGGAAGATGTACAAGTCGAGATCTGATTACTCTTCTAAAATACATCAACCAAGCAAACTGTTTAGACAGAATTATGAAAAGGTGAGGAGTTATGTAGTATTGAGCTTTATTGACACACACAGAGAGCTTAGTAATAAAGGAAAATAACTTTTCAAATTTATTTCCCAGTGTTTATAACTTTTTCTTTCTCTGTCTCTATCTCATTGCTCACTGAGAAGCACTATGGTATGTAATTAATCAGGGATGTGGTTCCTCTACAATTTTAGTTCTGTTTTTCAAAATAATTAAGTAAATAAAGCACAAAACAATATTTTTCAAGTTACTGAGACTTCATAAACTTGATTAAACTTTGACTTTTAAATTTCAGAAATGTATGCACAATCTAGATTAAACTTTGTCTTTAAAATCTCTGAAATGTATGCACTGCTCAAAATAGTGATTCTAGAAACCTGAAGTCTACTGCATTTTCAAACCAGTACTTCATTTCCTATTGTATTTTCTGCTCACTTTGTTTTACAACATGAAAGATTAAGCTCATCAGAATTTCTCTAGTGATATAAACCGATACAAGGACACTCTAACATGGCCACATAATGACATTATAAAATACAGTGACCTATGTAAAAGATACTCAATATTAAAGCTTATGGAAAAAATTAAGGACTCTGATAACAAACATTTTGCAATTTTAGTCTGAATATGAAATAAAGCAAACTCTGAGGTAGGATATTTTCTCCAATTAATTCAAAGTACCTTACTTACTTTTATTCCCATTTTCTTATTTTGCCCAATTTCACCTAGACAAATTATGTGTATTGATTTAGAACAGGGATCATTGCCACTAGTACTTTCATGCATTTAATTATTGTTTCAAGTATATTTTGGGCTAATGCATTTTACCAAAACAGCATCTAATCTTCTGCTAACTAATTCACCTTCCATGACAGATGCTACTAAGAGATTACATTGTTAGGTAGAAAGTGAAATCAGAAATTTACATGAGTCCAGAAACTGGCTTACAAATAACTTAAAAATAGGAGAGTTTAAAGTATACCTTAGCTAACATATTGGACAGCACTAAGGTTCTATTCTGAGGGTTAGAAATGACACAGTTAAAGTTTATTCAGCAGTTTCGTTGTACACAGGCACAACGTAGGGTGTGTGGAGTCAGGATGGGACTCAATATCTGGTACAAACCATTACTTCTCAGGAAAGCTCAATGGAAAGATAAAGCCTGGAATTGTGCCTTCAGCATGTTTGTTCTCATGTGACAGATGAGGCTCAAAAGCTAATTTTCAGCAACTCAACAAAGTATTTTTGGAGGGATGCATATAATATAAGTGATAAAACATTAACCCAGACCTAAATCACATGCCAAACTGATATATAAATAGCCTTCTAGGTTAAGGAACTCCCATATCCAAGACATGATGATGATAAAGCTGTACAAAACACAAGAATAGATTTAAACATTTTACCTAGACCTTTTATTTAGACTACTTTTACTCATGTAGAAGGGACAATTGCTTTTTTGTTGAAAGTGCTTTCTTTTCCTAATAAACTTTCTTGTGACTATAATTCACTCAGTGAATTACTTCAAACACCATGATGGCATTTATCATACTCAGTATCAACACTACTCAGCATATTTTTCTATATTGGCACAAATCATGTCTAGTTAAAAATTTGCACCTTATACAAATGCGTTCCTTCACTGATTATCATTGGCATTATGACATAATGTTTATATAGATAAAGATCCCTCTTGAACTAGAAGAGAGGTTTAGATAAAATAGCATACTAAATTGCTTAGAATTATTTTTTGCTTGTTTTTGGGACACACCCTGTGATGCTCAGGGATTACTCTTGGCTATTAGCTCAGAAAACAGACTACTTGGGGTACCTGACTTGGGGTACCATATGCTGTAGGAGGCTTCTGTCCTACAACATCAGTGGGATTTCAATGAGTCCACTTCAGGGACAGTGGGTTGCATGGGTGGTGAAATATGAAATATGAAATAATGAAACCCCACAAAATAAAGTGAATGGGGACTGTTTTCAATAGACATGAGACAAATTTACTCTTTCATGTTGATTATATATATATAAATATATATATATATGTATATATATATATATATATATATACCCAGTCATCCCATAATCATCCCAGTTTCATATATGAAAGGCATTTCCACACTGACAAAAGGTGGGAGTCTTAGAAGAAGGGCCACAATGACAGCACACCCTAAAATATACGTATCAAAAACTAGCCAATACAGGTGAAAAGAATCCTGAGCTAAAAGGGAGGAAGTAACATAAGAAGGGGGTTTGCATTTTAGCTGACCACTTTGCTTTAGAAATGCATATTTATTTGATCAGAGGGAAAGCTCTGGACTTTTGAGGCTGAAAATTTCCCTGAGCAGAGTCATCTAGCGAGGCTGTATTTTGGCCTGTAATTTTTCAAGGAAGAGAATGTATCAAATAATAAGAAAATGTAATGTCACTATCATGCCATGAATATCAGAAATATTGCCAGTAATCCACGTAGGGGTATAATTAATGTCCACCAATGGGCCTGCTAGCTAAAATATTTCTTGGGGATTATCAGTCATTGCTCCAGAAAAATCTGCAGATACATCTGGAGATGTCTTATATCAAGTTAAGGCAACTATATGGGACGCTGGGGATTGAATCAAGGTCTATCCTGGATTGACCTCTTGTAAGGCAAATGCCCTACAGCTATGCTATTGCTCTGGCCTCTAGAATTTTTTTTTAGAATTCTTATATATAGAAAGCTCTTCTTCTATTATCTAAACAGATAATTTTGGACCACACTCAGCAATGCTCAGGGAATACTCCTATGTCTGTGCTCAGATATCATTCTTGATGGCATTCAGGTGAACATAGATGGTTGGCCATATACAAACATTTTCCTAATCATTTGTTTAGCCATATATGAAACATTTTCCTTCCTAGTTGTCTTACCTTGATGGCCATATTTTCTATTTGTATCCTGTCTATGTTTTTTTTAACATACTATTTGCTGTGTTTTCTTATTGTGAATTTTATGGCCTCTGTCATTTCTGACATATGCAACCTTAAAAATACAAAGTCCAGTGTGAATGTATATTATTATCCATCTTATTATTGTTATTAATACTCAATATGTAGCAAAAATGTGTGACTCAATATGTCACACTTTTATATTTTTTTCTTCCATTATGAAAAAATAAAGAACTTTTTTACTCTGCTTCTCTTTTTCATCATCAATTCTTATTTTCTGTTGATTTAATTATAGATTAAAAAAACAGTCAAGTATGCATTGGGGTTTATGTAAAGGATTAAGATGTCATCCAAAGTAAGAAGTCATCCTCCAGTAAGCAGAACATGTTGTCATGAAATGATTTCTCAGGAAACAATAAAAGATAAGCAATTCATTCTGCATATCAACCAGCTTCCACATGCAAAAGGAGGGCTGGACCTTCAGTAGCTCTGAAACAGCATTAGCCATAAGACAGAAGATTGTCTCTGACAGGACATTTCCTGGATTTAAGAAATAAATATATATAAAAAGAATCAAATATGAGCCAAGATTATGTTGTAGTTGCTCAGATTCACCTACAAGAATTGTCTAATACTTTTGGGTGAGGTGACCATGAGATTTGCAAATACCTTTTCTTTAACTGTTTTCTTTTGAGCCATGCCTAGCCAAGTTTGGGGAATCATGTCATGGGGGTTCCAACCTAAGCAGCTTACACTTCAAACTTTGAATAAAAGCATTTGAACTCTCTATTCTGAGATGTGAACATCTGATACTGACTCTGATGTTCAGAGAAGGAAAAATTGATGCAAAGGTGTCCTTCCTCCAACAATAGTAAGAATCTCATTTGATCAGATTCTGTAACAGACAACCAGTGTACATATCTACATTTCCTCTAAAACATTACAGTTCTAATATAATATTTGTTCATATATGCAGGGAGATAAGTTCCTACAAATATATTTTTGGAAAGTTACTGGGACATCTTGGACTATAACAGGATCACTGATTGGTTTTACTGAGGAGTTTCCACATCATGACATCTCTTAAAAATTCTAGATAAGTTAGCTACACTAGAAGTATAATAAATTATAAAGTACCTAACATAGTGGCAATTTAATTTTGAAGCTAATATGCCAATCAAGCTTTCTATGAATTTATTAAATTCATGGAATACTTTGAAATTTATCTGTATCACATAATATGAGCTGCCCCCAATGGTGTGGGAAATTAGGAACAAACTAACCAGAAACTGAAGGATGGGAATAAATAAGCTAGAAGAAAAATCAACTATAACATTCATGTCCTTGATAATATAGGAAAGAAACTAGAAAAATAGAGTTCATACTTCATTTCATATCTTTTTTTAGCTCATTGGAACCGAAAAAATATGCTGAAAACACATACCTTAAAATATACAGGAAGATTTATGGTTTTGAATCATGTATTTGTGTAAAGAATTTGTAAACTGATGAGGCATTTTACTTATCATAAAATGAGATTTCATTAAGAGAAGAAGGTATATTTCAGGATACCTTAGCTCATTAACAAGATTCCTTTTAAATGCTATTTGAAAATAATTTGGGGAAAAATGGAAGCCTAGCAAGTAAAAATACCCATCAAAGGCATCCTTTATATGTGGCCAGTTTGGTATCAGCATTTCCATTTCCATGTTTCTTTGAGTTGTATCTTTGTACTTACATTACCCATTCTCTCTTGTCAGGTACCTTTTCTATTATAGCCCTTAAACTCATAGTTATTTCAAATCTTTCTATAATAACTCCAACATCTTCATTAAATCAGTTTAGTTCTGATGAATTTTCTGAGATTACTTTTTTCTTACCTTTATTTATTCCTCATGAGTTTTTAATAAATGTTAAAATATCTTAGTTAGGATGACAGTAAAATTTCAAGATTTATGCTCACCTGCCATGATTTGGTTTTATGCCTATTTTTGTAGAAGCATATTCCATCCAGACACTTGCAGATTATGAGGCATCATTCATTGCTTTTGTCTCTCCTCTAGTCTTTGACTTCCTTATGCATTGCTGGTATGATGATAAATTTTGTGGCAATAGAGTATATTCTAGTATCTTCCACTAAATCTGTGTCATATGGCTCTTACCATCACAAATGTTTCATCAGCAGCATATTTTCTTTCTGTACCTGCTACCACCTTCCTTGATGTTGGTATCCAATCTATTTTGGGGGCAACTTCCCAAAATACTTCATACAGTTGAGCCCACATAATGGTTTTGAGATAAGGCTGTTTTAAATCATAAAAAAAAAAATCCAAGGCAGAGAAACTTAGTTAAAAATGACAATACTGGGAGCCGGGAGGTGGCGCAGGAGGTAAGGTGCCTGCTGCCTTGCCTAGGACGGACCACGGTTCGATCCCCCGGTTCCCATATGGTTCCCCGTACCTGCCAGGAGCGACTTCTGAGCACATAGCCAGGAGTAACCCCTGAGCGTCACTGGGTGTGGCCCAAAAACCAAAAAAAAAAAATGACAATACTAGTAAAATTAAGCTACACTCTGAAAGAACTATAACAAAATGAAGACTATTATAACATTTATATATAAAACAATTCTATAAACTTATGTCTATAAAATAGATTATAAAATCACCTAATAATTCAATTATTATTAAGATATAATAAAATGTGCAAAGATTTTTAAAAAGAGAAACCTCCAAAATACTGGTTTTAGAAACAATAATATCTGGAAACAATTAGAAATACAGGATAAATATCTCATTACTACAGATTAAATTTGGAGGACTATATGAGGAAAACAAAGTAAGCACTCTAGAAAGTGATATAGAATTGACAGAAAATAAAAGTAGGTAATTTTAAAGTAGAAGATTCATGACTTCTAAATGACAGAAAATCCTTAATGTATGCATAATTAGATTTTCGTTAATCAAGACAAATGAAGAAAAGAAAAACTATAAACAGCAATTCGAAGTTACTTTATAGATTGCTTGTATTACACAGAAATTTTGTAAGACTATTATATTCAAATAAAATATTCCTGAAATAATAAATTGAAATTAACAACAGAAAAATGATTTAGCAGTAAAGAATGTGAGACTAAATAATTCCATTATGAAGGAAGAAAAACCAAGTCATTCAAAAGAGATATTATATAATTTTGTCACAAATCTCTTTGAAAACAACAATATTTGTCAGAAACGATGGAATAACACAGTTAAGACAATCAAGAAACAATTTACAAAGAATTAAAAATAGTCAATCTGACTTTCACATATAAAAACCAAAGATAAAAATTCATCACTCTGTGAGAACTCATTTTATTCACAATCTTGTCTTAAGTGATGTGAATATGTTCCAACTGTTCCTTAGTCATTCAAAACACTGGAACAATATTAACAAAAGTCTTATGGTAAGCATAATATATTTAAGTTTACACATAAAACTAAGACTAAACTAGGTATAAAAAGTTTATAGTTTGTAATAGCCTTATTCTCTGAAGATATAAAGTATAAAAATTAAACTGAAAAATGAAAAGCAAATATCAGTAATTAAATAACTGGTGCTTAAGAAAGAACATAACTAAGGATATTTATTTGCAATATGACATAAATAACATAAGTAATTACAGTATTCTAATTTTATTTTGTTATATTCTAAAAATTCCCAGATAATCTGTAACAAAAAGAAATCTAAATAATATTCAAGACTTAAGAAATGAAGGAAACACCTGTCAGATATTTGAAATGATACAGAATCTTATAATATGACATATAATAATAATGAGCTAAGATTAGTCTTGAAGACGAGGTGTTAATTTTGCACACAACTAATCCTCATTGAAATCCTTGGCACTACATATGGTCTGCTGAACACAAACCTAAGCACTGTTTCGTTTGGCTTAGCTTGTCACTTCTCCACAAAGAGCAATGAAAACAAATAAAAGTCGAATCAATATGGCAACTGCAGAGAGTTCTTCAATGATCATCTTGGTTTTTTAATTAGGGGAACATATCTCAAAATTATCAACAAATAATAAAGATCAATAGCTACATAAAGGTTTTGCAGATAAAAACAAATAAATACCTTGGAACAAAGTATATAGAAATGAAAAAAATCATTTTCTCCCTCATTTTAGCATTGAGATGTTTTCTTAAAAAAATGGCATTTGCTCCAATATGTGATGCAGTAAAGGGGGCACTATGTCGAAAGATACATACCTATTTTTTATAAAATCAAATATTTAATCTAAGGTAAGGGAAATGGAAATAAACTTCTAGTCTAAACACAGCAAAGGCTCCACCAACAGCAACAACACTATTATTTCTAAAACAAGCTAAGTGTAGACAAAGTGGGGAAAGGTTCAACAAGCTTTGTGTTCAAATATTAAGCATAGAAACCATCATATATTCAATGTTATTGTTAAACTTCATCCATTCTAAAAAATATTTGTCATTCAATCTGTCAATGCTTCAAGAGAGGTAGAGAAGGAATATTCTTGAAGGAATATTTTTGAAGAAATCAGATAAAGATGTGTTGATGAGACTGGGTTTAAATACAGCAAAAATGGTAACCTTATTAAATTAACAGTAAAAGAAAATGTTAGGTTATAAGCTCGGGATAGAAGCTTAGGAAAGATTCTTTCTATAGCTATCAAAGAAAAACCAAAACTGACCCAAACTTAATTTCAGATTGCTAGCTTCCAAAGCTTCAAAGCTGTGATATATTGGTAGTTACTTAAACTAAACAGCATTTGGAACTTCTTTTTCATAATGCTAACACACTAATTTTCTATGACAAAATCTATTTTTGTAGTAAAATAAAATTCTATATCATGATTTTGAGAAGAATACAATCTAAATTGCAAGTTAAAAATGAAGATTCCTGTTTGCTTTTTAAAGCACCAGAACTAAAGCAACAATTAGGACTCAAAAGAAAGAAATTAGAGAACAATTATCCTAATCTAGGTGAAAACGATGTCTTGGAGAGGAGTGGCAGATCTGATGATTTGAGAACTGGACAGATTTGAAATTTATTTTTAAAGTTTGTTGGTTAATAAAATATGGGCTGTGAAATAAAATAGGGATTAAAAATAACAGTTATATTTTGGTTATAAGTTTTACTTGGTTAAGAAAATGTTGAAATTTATTGATGGATAAGAAAAATGTTATTTTAGATATGATGTGGTTTTTAATGTATGCAGATGCCAAGTGGAAATATCAAGTGTGCAATCAGAGAAAGATTTTTATAACTCATTGATGAGGTCAAATATCTATAACTAAAATTTTGAAGAAAGATAGTACAACATATAAAATGCTTGTCTTGCATGTGGTTCAATCCCAGTAGTCTATATGGTCCCCTGAGCATTGCCAGGTATAAGACCTGAGTGTATAACAGAAGCTACCCCTGAGCATTGCCTAGTGTGGCCCAAAAAATGAAAAACATGTTTAAAATTATCATTTTGTTTAATAGATTTCTGGAGGCCATAAGATTTATTTGGGATTAATTTAAGTCACTGAAAGTAGAGAAAAAGGGAAAAAAGAACCATGGAATGCAAAGATTATAGAGAGATACTAGAAAGAAAATCAAGAAGATGGCATTTTTCTCTTTATAATATTTAATATACTAGGATTCAAAATCTAATATAGGACATAGCCTGTCAGAATCTGCACTTAAAAATGAATCAAATTTTTGTGAAGAAAATAAGAATCCACATCATAAATCTTTCAAATAGGCATTTGATTAATCAATTAGGAGGTTGTGTCTTATGTCAGATAGCACAAAATGAGTGGGGTAGAATTCCTCTTACTGCCATTGAATCATGGGAACAATAGGGGTAATTTATGCTCTCAAAAATTTCTCAGTAAAAGAACAATGTGTGTAAGAAAGAAGTTCTAATTGCATGTGTGAAGACAGGAACATCTTTGGAGTTGAAGTTTTTAACAGAGGAACATAATTACATTTGCACAGTCGTGAAGACATTATAGTCTCATCTTTATATAGCACATCCTTTCTCCGATCATTTATTGATTTAAAGTATGTGTTAGAAATAATGCATATTACAAATATTATTTTAGATATTGAGAATATGACAGACGCTGAGATAACAAGCTTCAATTCCTCATGAATAATTGATGAAAACTTTTGCTTCTTATAATATTAAAAATAGAAGCCATATATACCCATTGATGTACCAACAAAGAGCTAGAAAAAATAAGGAAACAACAGTTTACTTTGTTTAAAAAAATGCTTAACAGGACAGTGATCCCTGAAATAGGGAGAAGGTAAGAATGATTCTAAATGCCCCATCTTATTTTCTAGAGCTAATTTCTCGGCTTCCCCATCTGGAGATGATAACAGGTAAAGTCTGGAATTCACCCAAAATTGAGGAGACAGAATTGGACTACAGAGGTGTGGAAGCAGCTAAAGCTAAAATTCACCAAGAATATTTCCAGACAAAGTGGAAAAGAGGACAATGATCACGCCTTACTTCCAGTTTAATTGAATGGTGAAATCTATGTGAGAAATAAACTAGAAAATGTTTCTTTAGGGCAAGTAAAACACAAGCACCAAAGTGCAGCATGAAATACAAGCGGGAAAGTGATATACTAGCTAGTAATTCAAGGGGCATTGATTAGTGAAGCATAATGTACTAGTCCAAAAATGAGCCTTGCTTTAAAGTCTGTTTTAATATTAAAGTAAGAATTAGCAGAAGAGGACAATAAAATATCTCTTCTGGTTGCATTTCATGAGTTCTTGATGTTACAGGAAAAAATAAACAACCAAAAACCTAAAGATGGTATCAAAGTGAAATTGAAAGTGGTCAGGATGGATGGTTTTATATTGTTTTGTTTTGTTTGGGGACCATATCTAGCAGGGGTCAGGGGTACTCCAGCTACAGAAGTGGGGTATCATCACCCACATCTGAGTGGAGCAGAAAGATTTCTGGCATTATAAAAAGACCTTGGATTGTGTTAATTAATGAGTATGGAGCCTGTAGTTGTCCCCATGGTAGTATGCTTTAAGAGCAGAGAAACCCTGTATCTCCTAGGCCAAGGGAATCCCTGTTCTAATTTCACCAACATTTACAGTGTCTATGCAAAAAAGAAAAAAAAAGAAAGAAAAGAAACTTAAAAAAAGAGAAACACAGCTCTTTTCTAAGAAGCTGCTGATCTTTTGTTTGATTTCTTCATAGCTGATGGTTTTGGTTTGGGGTTTATTCTTTTTTTATTCTTTTTGTAGTTTTGTTATTTCCTTATTGTTTTTGTTTTGTTTTGTTTGTCTTGTTTTGTTTTGTTACCCTTTTCTTATTTTTTCCCTTTCTTCTTCCAAATGGATATTTACAACACCTAGACAGACTCCTCCCATATCTTTTCTTATATCTTCAACAGAACCATATTAATGGAATCACCTTGATTATCCCCATAATTGGAAGGAGAAAAATGGATGGTACCATAACCAGACAGTTGCATGTTCATTTGGTGGAAATAAAAAATGATCAGACTTAAATACCAAATCCAAAGTCAATGGCAACAGAATCAATATTCAATCTACAACAAGCTGTACAGAGTTGCACTAACATTATGGGGGATAAAGGAGGGAAATGTGGAATGCATGCTGGGAACACGGTGGAGGGAGGACAACACTGGTGGTGGGATGCCCTCATTCATTATCACTATATGCTTTAAGTATTACTGTGAAAGATTTGTAATTCACTTTGACCACAATAAACGAAAGAAAAGGGAAAAAAAATCAAGTAAAAACCAAAGGAGAACTTTATAAGAAAATGCCATAAAGCCTAAAATATGACAAAATTTAAATTTTCCAATAATAAAGAGAATATTTAAATATCAAAAATATTTAAAATATTAAAAACTTTTGGCATATATCTCATTTAATGAAATTATAGGAAGCAGGTGCATTTACTCCATTACTTTAGGGAAAATAGTATTCAAGGCATAAGCAAAATTCATCATGATGGTCATAGTGAGGGGGATCAGTATTAACATGCCTGCTTCCTAAACTTATATGTTTGCATTGTAGTTTTGTAGTAAACATTTTGTTATTGCGTATAGTGACTACCAGCATCCAATTTAATGCAATTTTGATCCAACCTGTAAGTTTCTATCAACAGAGGAGTTTTACCTATTGAATGAAAGGATGCAATATAAGTAAGTTTCTATATTATAAACTCACATGTCTAAGATATTTATTAAAAAAATAGAACAATAACCATGAAGAAGCCTTAGACAAAGGGACACTATAATAAAATTTGTCAGAAGTAACAAATAACAAACATGGTATTAGAAAACTTGTTCCATAAGTATAAAAGAACAAAAGGACATGGTCCTTACTGAACTCAATTGAGCCTTGTATGACAAAAGAAAGAGAAAAGCTTCCAAACTAATAAGAGGATAACTGTTCATCTAAATATTCATAACACTGAAAAATGTTTCAATTATTATGAGAAGATTAAAATTCTCCCAGGTCTATAATGTTTCAAATAACTGATGACCAGTTGGCTTGTACTAAACAAAATAGTTGCGTGAGTTTTACAATTTTTTTTTTTTGGTTTTTGGATCACACCCGGCAGTGCTCAGGGGTTACTCCTGGCTCCATGCTCAGAAATTGCTCCTGGCAGGCACGGGGGACCATATGGGGCACTGGGATTCGAACCGATGACCTTTTGCATGAAAGGCAAACGCCTTACCTCCATGCTATCTCCCGGACCCCGAGTTTTATAATTTTTAAACTGAACCAAAAGAAGATATGCCCTAGCTCAGTGTAATGAAATCAGAAAAATTAATAAAATTTTAAATATCTAATAGTAAAATTATGCTGTGTAAAAGAATAAAATGTACAGGATATATTGCATATATTAAAGTAAGTGCATGAAAATAATGTTAAAATGTTTCAAAGGGAAGAGTAAATATGCTATTCAAGTTTTATTTTTGGGTGGTGGGCCACATCCAGAGGTACTCAGGCATTACTCCTGGCTATGTGCTCAAGAACCACTCTTGGCAGTTTTGCAGGACAATGGATGCAGGGATTAAACCAGGATGGCCTTGTGCAAGAAAAATGCCTAACAGCTCTCCTCTATTGCTCTGAAACCATATTCAAAGTTTTTATATTTCAGATAAAATATTATTTTGGTAGAGTGTAATAAAATGAAGGTCATTGCTTTATTTTTTACTGTACTGCATTTCATTATACTATATTATATTATACAATATTTCATTATACTACAAATGATATATGTTCTATTTGTATTATACATTCTATAAATCCAGAGCAAAACTAAAGGAACTGAAGTTGGAACTTGAAACTATCTAACCAACAATTTATAAAAGGTATAAATTTATGAAATAAAATAATAACTCAATTAAAAAAGAAAGATGCAAGAGAAATGAGAAAAAATAATGAGGGATGAAATATTTAAATTTAAAATTAATATAGTCATATTAAATGTAAATGCATTTTATAATTATCTTCATTGAAGTTATTTAATTTTAATTTTAAAAGGTGAGGCCGAGTTGATATTGCAATGAGAATATCATGTAAAATTTTGAAAACAAGAAAAAAGGTAGTAAAATATGTATCATATACCACTAATGAAAAAATTTGGAGAGAATAAGAAAAATAAAAATGACACATTCTCTAGTTCCAAATTTTAAAACATAAGTATACTGAATGTGTACTTAGTCAAAAAGGACTATACTTTGTGTTCTTCTATATGAGACAATATATTTTGAAAAACAGCATTGTGCAAATTTGTGAAAACAAAAACATCGACAATCACCATCAACATTTTCATTTTATACAATGTTTACCAATGTTATTCTTTTAGGAAATAAAATTACTTAAAATTATATTAGAGACAGTAACTCTAGAAGAATAAAGACACATGAACTTACAGTATAAAACACTATCTTCCAAGTCCAAATGTTATTAATAAATATATATGCAACTTTAATTAATATAATAAAATCAATAAATTAATAAATACATATTAATATATATAATTGACATGAATTAAACTGTTTCCTTAACTAAACTCCAAATTTCCAGTATCTCTGAGTAGTACCTTACTTTGAAATAGATCATTCCCTCTGCCTCCCATTTTTTTCTTTTAACTTCCCTTCTAACTTGCTTTTTTTTTAATATATATTTTTTTATTTTTTTTGTATATTGTTGACAATAATATTTTGAGTACATATTAACATAATTTTAACTGTTGATGATGCTCAGGCCACCATATTGATGATGAGAATCAAACTTGGGTCAGATACATACAAGTGTTGTACCTGCTATACTGTTTCTGAAGTCATCTACTGCTTTCTCTTAAGGGACACATTTACTATTGTACTGCAGGGCCACTCAAGTCAATATATTCTCAGTTGTGGGATTTTGTTATAGATTTCTTAGAAAAATAATACAGACATCTATTCAAAGTAAGAATTTAAAAATGGAAATGAGGACATGATGGCAGGAAATGTGCACTGGTAATGGGTGTTGAATATTGTTGACTGATATTCCATCATGAACAATAACTGTATATCTCATGGTATCTCAATTAAGTAATTGATTTTGTTTGAAATTTAAAAACTTAAATATATTTTAAATTAAATATATGAAAACACTGGCCTAGAAATATTGGAGAATGGTTAGACTGTTTACTTTCTGCAGGATCAACCCAGGTTTTATTCCCCTGTAACTTAAGCTCCACGCTGAGAGGCAGGAATAAGCTCTGAATTTATTAGTCCACATGTGGGCTAACAGATATACATAAATGGGGGAAGTGCGTAGATGGAAAATTACGGTTTAGTATCCGCTATAGAGGGCATTGAACACAGTGAATTATTTTGGAAAGGTAAGGTAGGAAACAGTTTCAGAGCTAGTGGAGAATGGTAGAAGGAAAAGGTTAAAAGCACAGCAGTGTTGGAATTAATTGGAAGAGGTAATGCCTGAACCATGAAGATACACATTTGTTGAGAGATGAAGGTTTTGTTCAGTGTGAGTTTTGTCTTTGGCTATGTTACCTGATTGTTAATGAAGCCATCTCAAGGCCATTTCAGTTCTTATAAATGATTAGATGCCTGATAGTCATGATCTTCCAATAAAGTTCACTGAAACAGTTCAGTCATTTGACTGAATTAACCCAAAGCAAAGAACATGGAGTCAGAATGTTTGGAAGCTGACTTTTATTACTTGACTGAATTATTTAGATGTTGAAAATAGGTTAACTCTTTGTGGTACATAAAAATTGCAAATATTTCTGCTTGAAATAAGAAACTTATGAGTTTCTAAATTACTGCCATTTCTTTATTGCTTAAAGTTATGTATAGTTGCTTATTGTAACAGTGTTAGCTGTATCTATGCTTAGAAACTTGAAGATAGGGATGGAATGCTTTGTGTATTTCTCAGCTATAAAAATATGCTTCTAAAATCAAAATGAACTGTATTTCTCTACTACAAATTATAAAGCATAAATTTCTCTACTATAAATTTCAAAGTATTCTTCCAAGTATTAATACACTAATATACCTCAAAAGAGCAAGATATTTCACATAATAGAGATGACTGTAATCTCTTTAGCTCTGACATAATATTACTATCAACTAGATGAATATTTCAATATTTGTTTCATCTGTTTTCTTGATGTTCTAAAATTAATTTTGCCATAAAATTTGCTATGTTTGTACCTTTTCCATATTAATTTTGAAAAATAATTTTCTAATAATAAGAGAAAACAAATATCATTTGATTTCATGATTCTCCAATTATTTATTTTTATTAAATAACTAGTAAGTTGCACACAGAAATCATAATTTCATTTATATACCAGAGCATTTGTTAAAAATAAAAAATAGAAACTTAGGAAAACTTAGGAAACATCAATGCATATATTATTGTCAACAATTCTCCCAAGAGCAGGTTTAAAGCATAATTTGAAGGGAAAAATAGGTTAAATTGGAAAGTACTTCTCATAAATGGATGTTATTAAGTTTAATGGAAACCAACAAAGATATTCCAAGTTCAATTCTAGTTGTAACATTCTATTAAGCAGTTATTTAAAACCTATGTTTCAGAAAAATGCTAGTTACAAAGATTAATTTTCTTATTTCCTTCAATGTGAATGTGTGAAGTCAAGAAAAATGCTTACCTTCCTCAGAAAATGGTCCTTATTTCTGGCTCCTGTTAATATCACTAGAGAATGACCTTTCACAGATAATTAGATTTTCCTGTTAACTGAAGTTCAACATTTGCTGCATCCGGATGTTATTTAATTTAATAAATTGTGAAGTTTTTTTATTAATAAAATATAACTGAAATCTGCATAATTTATAGTCTTTGGATAATAATTCTTAAAATAAATTAGGTATTTTTATCACTCTAACCTATTAGATATTAATGCAAAAGGGCATAGAGGTAACTATTATCAAGTTCAAGAAGATGATCTAATGTGCTACTTCTTTGAATTAAGAAAATATTCTTTGAGAAATATTAGAATGTTGTTCATTTTCATCCTTTTTTTAGACAGTTCTATGAAAAAAATCCATCCTATAAATAGGCTGTTTTAATAGTTGAAAAATTACTTACTATAATTTCCATTATGTATAAGTATTTAATTAAAACTAGCTTAATTAAGCATATATTTTATTTTTATTTATTTTTTCTTTTTTTGGTTTTTGGGCCACACCCAGTGATGCTCAGGGGTTACTCCTGGCTATGCACTCAGAAGTCGCTCCTGGCAGGCACGGGGGACCATATGGGAACCGGGGGATCGACGCGTGGTCCATCCTAGGCAAGCTCAGGCAAGACAGGCACCATACTTCCAGCGCCACCACCCAGCCCCAGCATATATTTTATTAATATATTTTATTAAATATATATTATAGAATATAGTATTAGTAGTAGTGTCTATTACATTTAATCAATATAGAGAATTCAGTAATAGCTGGTAACATTTTCTGCTTCATTTTCATGCCCAAAATGTAGGAGAAAAAATAAGTAGCATCTGAAGAAAATAGTTCAACTCTTGAATTGTTGTATGTAGAAGTTAGCAGTCAAGTTAACATTTTATTTTTATTTGCAGTATGTATATTTATAGGTTGGTCAGGCATTTATTTTATAAATTTTTTACTAACATGATAACCATAGTAGTTTCTATCTCAGGGTTATGGAAGAAATATCAATACTAATCATATATTAGAATAATGTATGAAAGGTAAGTATAAAATTATGAACTCCTTCAGATTCATTTTTATTAAATAGCTAAACTGTCAGGTGTTGCAAAGGAAGTATAAAGCCTGGCACATTTACTACTAACATATTTTGGCATTTGTTCTATAAATAATTTGGGGTGGATGGATAGTAGAGAGTTACTAACCTCTCAGTGCTATGAATATCTATCTTCTTTATCTTCACTATGGCCCTTAATATGTTATTGCTGCTAATTAGCTTGATTCTGTTTAGTTTTCAGTTTTTGCAACTCCTTTTCTCCTGTACTCCAAAGGTTGGTGGTTTCCAACCACCATTTCCATTTAACCCAATGTTTCTGACACTATTTTGTGTCAATACTATACACACTGAAGATAGAGAACTGAGAGCCAGTTTTGAGATAACTAAAGTCTTTCCATTCATAGATATTTTGAGTATTCTTAGATAATACTTCTGGCTTTAGATAAGCTGACAAATCTTTATAGAGCTATCATACTGTGGACTAACACCAGGATACTAGCATATCATATAATTAAATAGTTTCTATATATTTTAACAACCAGATATTAAAATAAGCTTTGAAGATGGTGGATATAGACATACCAATTTATTTTTAATATGTTTTTTATGGCAGTCATTGCAGGAAACTGGAAGTGGTCCTGACTGAGTGCATTTCATGTCATTAAAATATAATAAAATTAATGAATAAGCAGTACATAAAAATCCAAACCCAATGTAACAAAATTGTATAATATAAACACCATTATAAAGTTGACATTCTTATTTATCTACAACTAATAATTATTAATAGACAGTATGTTCTATATTTTTTTAGAATTAAAGGCTCCAAAGAATTAACACACAAAAAGCTATGTTTGGTTTTAAAGGAATTGTCACAGACTGAAAATAAATTTATCAATTCATCTTCTCTCTTCTACCCACTATTTCCTCCTTAATTTGCTAATCAACTACTTAGGACCACCCACAATACAGAAGTAATATTAGTAGTTTTTGGTTTTGGGACCACATAAAACTGCACCTCGTTTTCAAAGAAGGGACTCCAAGAAACATATGCATTTCTAGGGAACTAAACTGAGTCAGCCAGTTGCAAGACTGCTACATGGTAAAATTTAGGGTGAGCATTCACTTTCTAGAAGGTAGACAGGAAAGATCACAGTTAGTTCAGAAGGATTCGTATATGTCCAATTTCATTTGAAATTTATGAATGACTTATGAATTATGTATGACTTTTTATATAATATATTAATGCAGCAATACATTTATGTTGGTTAAATAGGTATAAAGTAGTATGATTAATTTTTAGTAACGAAACATACAACACAATTTAAAAATTAATAAAACAGGGAGCCGGAAGGTGGCGCAGGAGGTAAGGTGCCTGCTGCCTTGCCTAGGACGGACCACGGTTCGATCCCCCGGTTCCCATATGGTCCCCCGTGCCTGCCAGGAGCGACTTCTGAGCGCATAGCCAGGAGTAACCCCTGAGCGTCACTGAGTGTGGCCCCCCCAAAAAATAAAACAGGAATAGTTGAGAACTACAAATGCTACAGATGAATATTAGATCTTTAATTTAAGGCCCTTTAATACCATTTGTATGTGAAACTTTTTGGGGAATACCCACCTGGTTGCACTCAAGACTTGTCTATGCTGAGGAATGACTACTGGTGTTGCTTAGGGGAATGTGAGTAGCACTGGGTTTGAACTTGGTTTGGCCTCATACAAGGCAGTGTTTTATATACTATGCTATTTTTCCAACCACTGTCTTTGACCATTTTGATATAAATTTATAGAACTGCTGCATTATTCAACACTAATAAAGTACCTAAGATAATCAAATATATACAGTCAGAGAGTAGAATAGTGCTTACCAGAGACTGGTTGGAGGAGAAAATAGGGTGTTCCTAAATGATAGATCATTTCAGATATGCAGTATGTATTAGTCAGGAATCACCATTGGAACAGAACCACTAAAGAAAGATTTAGCATTTCATCTATGATAGATAGCTAAATAGATTGATAGATAAAGAGTGATTATAAGAATTAGCTTTGTGATTCCCATGATTGGAGTGGTCTAGAAGTTCCACACTCTGCCAGTTTCAAGCTAGAGAACTATGATATATAAGAAAATTAATCTGATTCAGGCATTTGGTGATCTAAGTCTTGAGTTAAAAAGACCAAAAGTTAGAAGCATTGATGTCTATGGGCAAGAGAACATTGCTGTTTCAATTCAAATAGACAATGAAATTGTTCTTGCATCTTTTTATTCTATTCAGGCTTTCAACAGATCAGAGCTGCCCAACTGCACTGCTAAAAGCTATCTTCGTTCTTCAGTCTACTGACATAAATGTTAATTTCTTCCAGAGAAATTCTTGGATGACATATGTAGAAATTATGTTTTGCCAGCTAAATGGGCTTACCTGAGTCTAGTCCTATTGACATTTACGATAGCCCTCTTTGGGCATTTCAGATCACCTCAATTGATCGTGTGTGTCATGTTGACATTTAAGAGCTGGTCACGATGACTTTTAAGATCAGCTATTTTGATCTTGTATGCCAAGATCAATAATCCCAAACATCTGATATACAATATTGCATATAAGGCATGTATACTTATTACATGTTTTTACACAATAAAATCTTTTTAAAATTAACACAGCATCATAAAAATATAACCAAATATTTTAATGGTTATTATATAAATGTTCATAAATTCATTTTTATAGAAAAACATAAAGAAAATATTCTGATGGGGAAAATTATCTGAGAAAATTTTAATATATCCAAAGTTATTTCTTATTTTCTCAAATTTTTATTCCCAAAATATGACTCCTTAGTTTTTTTTAACTCATATATATTGAGGGAGAAAAGGAGGAAAAAACACAGCTAAATGTATAATGGTGAATTTACTGAGATGTGGATCAAGAAATTATTTCTAGATACATTATGGTTCTATGTGAGGGAAAGAAGGCAAGAAAATACATAATGAATCTGCTGTTCATTTATGATAGCAATACATTTCCAGCTATAAATATTTGTCCATACTATTAAAATTAAACGCAAGATTTCATATCACTTTTTTAGTAAGATTAAGCTTACTGGGTATAAAGATGTCCTAACTATGATATAATTCACTATGACTAATAAAGTCATTTTCTGTAGTTTATTTACTTAAGTCTGGTCAAGCTAGAGCAATGCTCATGTATTTGTAATTGTATTAATTGATACTACAATTTTGAGTATTTCTCAAATTGTATATATCTAAGGAAAGATAGCCTTTCATATGATGGACTGATAGTTTTTAATCACAACAGTATTTTAATTTTAAAAAGTTATAGATATGTTGATGATAGAATTATGAAAATATTAGTTAGGTGAATATCTTTTTTTCACATTGTCCAAACTGACTTCACTTGACTTTCTTAAATGAAGCACATTTCTTTAGTTCAGTCACAAGGTGGCATTCAAACTTACATTGTAGCTACATTAGGAAGAAAATGAAATACAAAAAATTAGGAATATCTCAGGGAAAATGATAAAAATCATCACATCAAGGACAGTGAAAAACCTAAGGAACTATGCATGCTTTGGGGCCCAATTACTGATCCAAGGTCCAATTGGTCAGAATCAATCGTTTGTTTCTGGAGGAGAAATAAAGGAGTTGCAGGGATGCTGAAGAGAATAAAGGAATGTGAAGTGGAGTGAGCATGTTTTGAAAAAGCTCTATAGAAATATGACTAACCCCTCGCTCCAGCACAGGTTTTTGTAAGAAACAAAATTCTGGACATTTCTTGCTTAACAGAAAAAGTTGGAAAAAACTATAGTTTAAATAAATAGTTTAAAATATTTTAAAATAATTTTCTAACCCATATTTCTAAAATTTTAAGGAGGTACATTTGAATGAAGATAGAAAATAAGCATTACAATATCCCAAACATATATTTATTGTTTTTGTTTGGGGGCCATGTCTGACTGTGCTCCTGCCTTATTGCTTGCTAGCTTTGCACTCTAAAATCACCTCTTAGAGAGCCAGGGATATTATACAGTCTGGGAAATGAACCTAGGTCAGCTATGTGCAAAGAAAGAAATCTTAACCCCTGCTCTATATTTCTGGACTGGCCCCAAGCTAATTCAATAACATAGAGTAGGAAATATTCTTAACATGTGTTATTTTTATAACTTCTCATGTACAATGTACAAGATTATAGCCTGTCACTATAATAATATATAAGGAATATAAACTTTTAGTAAATGTTCACTTACAATTGGGATACATTTGGTTGTACTGATGTCATGAAATTAAAAAGAAGAGTTTAAAATATCAGTCTCCCTTTTTAAGTATGGAATCTATGAAAGAAAAAACACTTGAATAATATTTATTTATCATTGATATTAATAATAATCTACCAGAAACAGGGATAGGCTTAGTGATAGGATGTCCAACTTGATTGTGTGAAGTTGGGGACCATTTGCCAATACTCACCTCTAAAATATACTTTTTATCTATCTATCTATCTATCTATCTATCTATCTATCTATCTATCTATCTATCTATCTATCTATCTATCTATATCTTTCTACTGATAATTGTATTATATGTATGTAAATCATTAAACTTTAACTTATATGGCTTCCAGAAATATTTTATATTTTATGATATTAAGTAAAATAATTAATAGAATGTAATTCCATTTGTATCCACAGAATTAATATTTTTACAAAGTATATGTAATAGTTGAATTTTTATTTAAAATTATTTATTATGCAGCCATCAGGAGAAATGAAGTCGTGAGATTTTACTATATGTGGATGTACATACAATCTATTATGCTGAGTGAAATAAGTTAGAGGGAGGGAGAGAGATAGACAGAGAATAGTCTCACTCATCTTTGGGTTTTAAGAAAAAATTAAGGACATTATTATAATAATCCCCAGAGACAATAGTGACAAGGGGCAGAAGGACCAGTTCACAATATTCCATCCCCCCTGAGCATATATATGATGCTCAGGGGTTACTCCTGGTTAAGCACTCAGAAATTGCCCCTGGCTTGGGGGACCATATGGGACATGGGAGGGGATGGAAGAGCGGTCCTTTCCTTGGTTAGCACTTGCAAGGCAAACAACTTACTCTAGCGCCGCCTTGCTGGCCCCTAAATATATTTCTTTATATTTCTTTGTATAAGATCAGGATAAACTAGATCTACAGAATTTAGGAAGATAATCAAAAGGACATTTTATTTGACTTCTACTATGGAATGAAAGAAAGCATGAGCTCTACCCTTTCAGCATATTTATAGATATATAATATTAGTAGTCATAGTCATAGACTTATGTAACAGACAACAGTGAAATAATTTTCCAAGTTATACAGGTTGAACAGAATATTAAGTGCTTACCTGTAACAAATTTGAAATGTCCAACTCATTATTTGGTAAATGATTTTATAATAAAATAATATTCATTGGTATATACCTTGTAAAAATCACAGCTTGTATGGGGATTCAAGATGGTGAATGATATACTCTTCTGTTTAGTGAATGAACACCTATTTTCAAAAACCTATAATGACAGTTTTCTAAATTCTTATTATTCCTTATTTCTTGAAACTTTATCTTCCATAGAGATTCATTATTCCACAATTTTGCATTTTTCTTTTTTACTCTCCAGAGATCCTCTTTTTATGTTTGTTTGTTTGTTTATTTGTTTGTTTGTTTTTGGACCATATCTGGTGATGCTCAGGGGTTCCTACTGTCTATGTCCTCAGAAATCTCTCCTGGCTTGGGAAGCATATGGGATGCCTAGGGATCGAACTGCGGTCAGTCCTAGGCTAGGGCGGGCAAGGCAGATGCCTTTCCCCTTGCACCAGCTCATAAGCCCCCCTTTTGTTCTTCTTGATGTTTCACTACTGGAGTTTCTGAGAAGTTTGCCTCTTACTACAATATACCTTCTACCTCTGATGTGTCATCAGCTTCCATTAGCAACCTCTTACAGTGATCTAGATTGCTACATTTTTGAATTTGTAAATTTACACCTAAAAGCACAATAATCTTATTTATTTGAATTGCTCTAATGAAGTTATCATAACTATCTAAAACAGAAGTCATAATCCTCTCCAATTTATGAAATCATCTATAAATTAGCCCAAAATATGCCATTGATGATATATAATACCCCAAATTCACAGTCTGACACATATCTTGTA